>JAWWEN010000002.1:3652584-3663404 GCA_035582955.1 Sycophila texana
TTGTAAATTAGAGAATTTAAAAAATAGTAAAAAAAGTACATTTTTTGGCAATTTTTCATTGTACTCTACCCTTAAAGGAGTTCATTTCATTAAGGAGATTATTAGGTGATGCAAAATTTTATGCGTAATATATATATATATATATATATTTTTTTTAGAAGAATTTTATTAATACTTACACTTCTATTTGTTCATGTATTTACAGTAATCAAGTATTAAATTTCTTTAGTAGTTAGAATTTGTTATTAATGCACACCTCATTATAGTACTCATTTTACTTGAGATCCAAGCCTATTTAGCATTCTGATGCAAATTGCTTTCTCACAGAAATCGGCAAAATTTTTCGATCTTAAAATTTTGACGTAAAAGTACATATTTCGGTTCAGAAAGACAAGAAAAATATGACTTTTTTTTTAAATGTCTGTATGTATATATGTACGTCGTTCTCCCGCAACCACTCTTAATCGATCGGTGGATTATTTCCAAATTTTGCTCACAAAAGTTTTTCATTCGATTGTCGTGAGAACACTTAAAAATTTCAAGTAATTCTACAGACTAGTTCCAATCGTAGTGTTTTTCGAATTTTGAAAATTTTAAAGTTTTCTTAACTTCTAAATTAATTAAATTTGGAACGCAAGTGTCATTCGATTGTCGTGAGACCGCTTGAAAATTTCCACCGATTAGTTTTGTTTTTAGAGTTATTTTGCTTTATCATAGAGAAAACTTTGGATCGGTAAAATTTTTTCATCTTGAGATTTTTACGCAAAAATACATATTCGGGTTCGAAAAGGCCAAAAAAATGTCTGTATGTACGTACGTACTAAAATAGTATCTAAAATAGTTTCTTTTCATTTTGTAAATTAATTTCTTCAACGATTTTATTTTCATTTAGACTCTTCACAATATCTTCAGCACTTAAAGTTGTGAATTAGTCAATTGAGACTTATAACCATAGCAATTCGTCTTATATCAGAAGTATAAAATAATAAAATGGAACCATTAGTTTGGTTTGAGATGAATATTAAATTGTAAAAAAGGACAAATTCTTCTGTGAAGTAATGAACCGTAAGCGTGTGAAAGCGTGACTGTTCAGAAATAAAACTGTCGCGTGTTCAGTGCAGCCAGAAAAGCAAATGCAGTTAGCAAATATACCACCTGCAGGTTGAGACAAAACTACGAGCTATTTCTGGAGTTAGGATTCATATCTTCGGCAAATAACTAACTTTTTCTCTTTTCTGTTAGGCCACAGCTTTGTAAGCTCGGACGTTAAAATAGAAAGCATTTCACTAAATTCTTATCTCAAAATCCTGGAAGAATTTTTATGCAGTTTATTAATCGAATTACAAAAGATTATTTATACAATTGATTATATTAAATGCAAAATATAGGTATATATTGGCGGGATCAGGGTCAGGTACATGCCTATAAGATATTTTTTTATAAATAAAAAGATACGTCCATTTATTACTTTTATTATGCAGAAATAATTTATTGTGTCTTTACAAATAGAAAAAACATATACAAAAAAAGATGCTTGGAGCACCGAGAAACTAGATTTTCGTTTAAATATTAGAACGAGCAGTGAATTTCGTAGAAAATAGAAAAAAAAAGACGAAATAATAACAAGTAATATATTTGTACGTATATAACATAGTCGATGGTAACGTGATAAAATAAATAATAAATCGTAAAACACTATGCCAGTAATGCGTGTGTATGCCCAATAAATATATACTACATGTATGCAATAATGTTATAGTGAAAAAAGAAGATTAATGAAAAATATTACAGAACTTAATGGCTAGGGTAATAATACACTGGATCTCTAAAGTTCTTTTAAAGTATAATCGTACAATATAAGTCAAAATCGATACGGGCTCGCGTGCAAAATAATTGTCTCTTAAAACTGCTCGTTGCAAAATAACGCGTTTATTTCGCTTTAGAGAGAAATATATACTTTAACAAAATAATACTTCGTTTACGTCGCCCTTTTATTAACGATCGCATCAATTTTCGATAATTTCATTGACATGGCTCGTGTAAGGACGAACGTCGATTTCTGTACAGAGGAATGTCATGAGGGTACGTAGGCGAGATTCAAAACGCTAGGCGACCGAAAAAATTCGCGACAGCAGTTTCACTCCACCGCGTCTAAGTACATCGTTTCGTAAGAAAACTTTTTCGTATACAAAAAAAAAAAAAAAAAAAAAAAATCAGCGCTCGATCGGTAGCGAACCGTCTGGACCCACTTTTTCGCGCTGTATATATGTCCTTTGTATCTCGGGCTTCTTTCTGCACGGCAGCAGAGCAGAAGGGAGAAATATAATGCGACCCTTAATCTAATGAAAAAAAATGCACCTTAAGATTACGATAATTATGAAAAAAGAGAGAAGAGAAGATGTACAAAGAAAACGTAGGAACTTAGCAACGTCCACGTACGTTTGATTTATTTTTTATATCACAGCTAACAATTCGAAGCTTTCGCCGTGTCGCGGGCCACGTTAAAGCTACAATAAATAAATTTTATTTTTTAAGTATCAAAGTCCTCTCGCTATCCACTTTCTAACGGAAAATTGCGGGAGAAGCGTGGATAACGGACAACTTCGCCACTGGAACCGGGAAGCGATTGCGTCGTATACGATTCTGCGACTAAGAGAACATTCTCAATTAGCTGACATTAATTTTTCCTATAGATAAGCACTTTTCGATACCTATATGTAAATAATAATCTTCAAATTACATCGCGATTAATAACATTTACAACATTTCGTAGTGAAATTTCTTTATTAAAAAATATTAAAAAAAGAAATCTCAACCAATTTGTTTTTATCGTTTCAGTCGGGTTTCACTGATTTCCTTCTAGAAAAAAAGAAACGCTTTTTCTTCTCCATTTGCCGATTAAGCAGAATTTTGATTAATTTATAAACAAAACTGGCTTCATTTGTTAATCATAATTGGCATTTATTTTTGGTACGATAGTTAAAATTTTTTTTTCTCTAAAATACGCGTTTACACTTTTTTTAGCCTAACAATTTTAACGAAACGACGTCGAAAAATTCATGAAAACCGTCGATTGAGTCTGTTTCAGCAGTCTAGCGACAAGTCGCGTAGAAAATAATATCCCTTTACATTAAACTTAATTACTCAATGTCACATATAATACTGCTCGATCGCACTGAAGTAGATCTCTTAATACTGCATACACATCGAAGTCTACTAAATGGTCCTTTCGGCTCGGACAAATTTTACATTTCGCATACTGACACGCAGTCAAATATAATTCGAAACGCCAAACTGAATCATCTACTTCAAAAGTTTCGCTTACTTGCATCCTTAAAAACATATAAAAAAAAGAAAGTGACCTCGCGCGTCGCATTCGAAAAAACTTTCCAAAAATATATTTGAGAAAATTCATTTATATTGAGGGGCTGGAACCCTTATACATATTCGTCGCGCTCGCTGCACCGTTTCGCATTCGTTTTGACAAGTACAATTTCATCCCGCTGTCGCGGCTCGTTTCGAGAGTCCGATGGGGGGTGATTAGCTCAGAAGACTTTCCGCTGCTTCTTGCGCATGACCTTCTTCCGCTGCATGCGCTTGGAGTTCTGGACGAAGAGTCGGCTCTGCTGCTGCAGCTGCTGGCCGTGCCTCTTGGCCTCGGCGAGCTTCCCCTTGGGCCTCTTCGGGCCTTTGCCCTGCTTCTTCGGGTTTGCATGCTGCTGCTGCTGCTGCTGCTGCTGCTGCTTCTTCGGCTTGTAGTAGCTGGACAGCGGCCGGAGCATCGCCGGATCGCAGGTTCCTGGACCGGTGGCCGTCGCGTTGCGCAGCGCGCGGATCCAGTCGTTCAGGAAGGCCTGGTACAGCCGCAGCACCCCCGAGTCCTGGATCAGCATCAGCGTGAGGTCGCCCTCGCGGGCCCAGTTCGAGCTCTCCGTCACAATGACGGACTTGTGCGTCGTAGGCAGCTGAAGGCCCAGGTTTAGGATCGCCGTCTCCACTTCGCACAGCATCTGCAAGATTTGGGAGATTAGTGGGTGAAGATTATTACAGACGTAGAGTGGCCTGGCGAGGAGAGTGTCGTACCGATTTGGATGGAACTTTGGAAATTGTTTTCTTAAAATAATGAAACAAATTACACGTAGTTTAAGCCCACGAGCTTTTGTTCAACAGATGCAACTAAAAACATCAGTATATTGCTTATATAAAGTCGATACTAAAAAGATTGTATATCATTGAGAGAATTTCCTCGTAAAAATTACGACAAAGCTCTACATAAAAATTACGTGACAAAACGTCATCGAGGGACGATTTTTAAGCATTGGAAACTTTTACGAGAAAATCACTATAATTTTTATCTAAATATTACATTTTTTGTTAAGCTTTGTAATTTTATAAGAGAAGCTCTGTAAAAATTACGCGGATTTTCCCGAAAAATTACAGTGCTTGCAAGCCATCCCTCAATTTCGAGAGTGTATATAAAAATATTTGCACTGTTGAGAAAATATGCTGTATCTACTAAATAAAGTGGCATGGGACTTCATTTTTTGTTATTAGAAAATAATTTCTAAAATTTCATCCAATTCGATGATTCGGAGGTGTGACACTCGTGGTGAGTTATGAAGTAATGCGATTGTGTTTATATGTATATGTCTTTGATATATTCCAGACATAATAAACTTGTTGAAGCATTATTAAAATGGCTGTAGTTAATTCGTTATTAGCTATATGTGAATTTTGGACTCTAAACATCGACTGTTGATTAGACGCGATTTTTAAACATGACTGGACTTCATCAAGATTAAATCTATCTATCCACGTAAATAGAATAGTTACAATTAATTGCGTATAATTGTTAACATAAGAATTCAGAGTATTCGGAGATATATGCCAGCAATGTTGAACGAAGTTTCTTTTATTCTAAAAATAAAAGCAATTATAACCGCGTAAATTTGTCGATGCCATTAATATGCTCATAAATATTTACTGTAACTTAAGTATTCATAAAGAGTTTTTAAAATGAGAAGAATAAACCCGAGCTTTTTTTTAATTATTACGTTCTAAATACCTGTGGCAATTACATTTTTTATACACATTTTGCAACGTTAATCGCATAGTCATTCTGCTTCATTGCTAATGATTCAATAATACCACATCACTACCTTAGCTGGAGTATTTATATGGTACATTGTTGTAAACAAGTTAACTCATTTTTTTTTCTAAAGTAGTTTTACAGTTTTATGTTGGCGTTGCACAATCGGTATTTTACAAACAATACGATTGTTTTAAGTATACTAGCGCGCAACGGTAATATCAGCCTTTACTTTACTTACTTATCGAAAGTAAGATGTTATAAACATTTTAATAACTTAATAATGCATAAAAATGAATATTAATTTTATTACGGTAAGTACACTTAACATTTTTCAGTCTATATTTTACATTTTTTTCCTTTTACTCACTCGGATAGGCAAATAAGAAATTTTACCACAAATTGTTTGAAAAGAGGGTGTATACTTGAAACATGAATAAAATTATTTGTATCTGCATAAAGTATACAGCCTTTACACTACATTAGTATGTCCTACAAATCCAAGAATGTTTAACATTTTCCTAGGTCACTTTTTTCAGTGTATTATTTAAATAGAAGAGACATTAAGGATAGGGTCCAGTAAAAAAATCTTGAATTTTTATTGTTTATTTATACACATACAAATTCAATATAAAAATGAAAATTTTTATATTGATTATCGAACATTATACTATTTACCAGAAACTTTTCATTTTAAACTTAAAAATGTAATTCCGGAACTAAAGTTAAAATTAAGTTTCTTAAACTAGACCCAAAACTGCATTTTCAATTTTACAATAAGAATCGCTGACAAGTTATAGGTTCGATGAAATATTCAAATTATTCAGATTCATAATCCTATCTCACTGTAGGAAGCATCTGTAGTAAATCTTTTTGACTACTTGGGAAAGCATGACTCTTCAAAATTTCATTGAAATTAATTGAATATTTTCTTGTTTCTTCATGTTACTTAAACATATTCACATATTAAATTTATTCAGATTTTTTCTCTTACTGAACTAAACTGGACTCTACCCTTAATTGGCATTTAAAGTACATAATTACCCTGAGTATCTCGCTGTTCATGCCGTCGATGATCTCGTTCCGCCTGATCATGGTCATGTCGGCATTGATGTTGGACTTGAGCCTGAAGGCGCGCAGATGATGGAAGGTGATGGCGAACCTCTGCAGGGCGTCGTGGAGTCTCGGGAGCGCGCGCTCCGCCTTCTTGCCCTTCTCCAGGCACCAGACCTCGCGGTGATACCACTCGAGCTGCTTCTCCGGCAGCCAGTTCATGCGGTACTGCTCCTTCAGCACTTTATACACCTGCGCCGAAAAAAAAAGAAGAGATGCACATAAAGTGACTGACTCGATCAGCTTTGTCATACGCTGTCACAACAGAGTTCTAGCCTTACCGCGGGCGTCGGCGAAAACGGAGAGACTCGCGAGGCACCCCCGCCCGGTGTTGCTTTCCTTCCGAGTTCGTCTTCCCCGAACCCCGGCCAGAGGACACCTTAATGACGCGCGGCGCGCGCGCGAGCGCATGAATCATTCGCAGTTCGGTTTAAAAGTACGCCGAGAGCATTTACTTCTTCCTCCTTTTTTTTTTTTATTCTGCGTCTACTCTTTTTTTGCATCACTCGTGGTGGGTAAAGGGATATTGTAATTTATCAAGAGGTGGTCGTGCAACCATTAATTTCGTGGATACTTCAAAACATTATCTCAGAGAGTAATGTTTGCGCGCGAGATTTATACGGCAAATGATATACCCTGCCTCTCTGTTAATCATCGAATGAGCGGATCTAGAATCTGCGCGCGTAGGATTAAGTTAATGGCAGTATGCGAGACTTTTCGCGGACGAGTAATTTGGAGTCGTATACGGCGCTGAGCAAGCAACTGTTCTCTATATGGTTTCGTGTAAAATATCTCAATTTTTCAATGTGTCAAGTGACGACAAGCTTTAATAATACGCGAGAATTTTGAGTATCTATATAATAATGTGATTGAAACCATTTGATTTCAGTTAAAACTGAGCTGGAATTTTTAATAGACACGAGAATTTTGTGTATCTAATAATTTGATAGAAAAATTACTTTATTTAAGTGAAAACTGAACCAATCAAATTTATATTTATAAGGTGTCTCTACTGATTTTTGTCGAAAAAATTAAACATTTTTTCGCCACTCTAACCTCAAAATCGCTTCGCTCGGGCGCTAATCTCACACTTGTCCGAAAATCACTTCTGACGCACTAGTATCGAAAACTACTAATACGAAACTAGGGCGTAAGCGAATTTTTGCCTCCCTCGAGTTTTCGACCTCGCTTCGTTCGGCCGAAAAACGTCTCGGCTGGCAAATAATCCGCTTCCTCCCTCGGTGCATAATGTACTATTTATTCTTTTAAAGTATTGAACCGTATATCAAGAAATTATATTTGAACAATAAAATTTTACTAGATTTACGCCTTTCATTTGATAATTAGTCATAAAACAATTTGGTGAAATTTTGTATTTATTTGAATTATACTGTTTTAGAATATCTCTTTTTTACTATTTAAACCAAGTAATAATTTATTTCAAAGTTTTTATAAAATTTGTTATGAAAAATTGCTCAAAAGTACCAAAACCCACTTTTTTTCAAAGTGTGCATTTCAATAAAAGTGCGAGAAAGTGACTTTTAATTCACTTCGCTGGTGTGCAAACGTCACATGAAGCTATAAACATAACTTTCTCGCACTTTTATCGAAATGTACTATTTTCAGCCCAGGTTAAAAATCACTTTGTCGCCAGTATGTACATACAAGCGATGTGAAGCCTCGTGTGAAATTTGCGCACATGTGAAGCCAATGCGTAACTATTCAAGCTCCGTGTACCGAAAAATGATTTTGAATTTGATTGGACTATAAAATATAATCTTTAGAATATTTATACAGAGGCCCCTCTTAGAGTGATTCAGTTTTTTCTAAAGCGTAGAGATTTTTCGCTCTTTCATTATTATAATCCAAATTATGTGAATTGTATAAAAGCTTCAATTTATTTTGCCTTCAAACCATTATTACTTTAATTTTAAATACACATTCGTTAAAAAGTACTATGCAAGAATTACGCCATTAACTCATAGAAAAGTGCCAAACAACGATAACCAGCGATGGCGAACGAAAGCTTGGAATAGTCTGCACTATATGCTTTTCTCCATTCCATGTCCCGACTTTACACAGAAAGTGCGTATGCGATGACATAATTACTCGTAGAAGTCCGCACGCAGATTCCCATGCGAGCATCAGCGATTACGCCGGTCGTTAAGATAAAAACCCGGGGTTCGGTGGGGGTGAAGCACTAGGAGGAGCCAGTGCGAGAGCGAGGAAAGAGACACGCGGCGACGCCAGCGAGGAAACCATAGATGTCAGTCGATATGATTGTTTCGTCTGCCAGTGGTCATTTCGCGCGCGTGGGAGGCGAGCCGCGGGAGAGAGAGAGATCCGCTCCCGACCTGTGGTCCTCTAATAATGCGAGCGACGCTGCGCATTTTTTACGCCGCGACGTTTACGATCGCCGTATGTGGGCCCCCGAGGGACTTATTCAGTCGCCGCGCGCTTCTCGCTGCTTACGGTTTCGACTTGGCCTTTCGCTTCATGCGCTTGAAACTTAAGGCGAGCGAATCGATTTTTCGCTCTCGATGCTTACGCCGCGCGACCATCAGGTAGCTTTTCCTGCGCCAGAACGCGCTCACCATCTAGAGGGAGGGTACGATCGTGATCTAATTCTTCCGGTGTGATCGATCACAGGCGTGCTATTTCTATTGGATAATGAGATCGGTGACTTAATATAGTGGTTAAATTGCACTTTACCGGGCTGATAAAGACGAGACGCGAAGAATTTATTCTGGATCGAGTTACGGTTCTTAAAATACAACTACTCGTAATTTCTGTTATTATTATACACCGCATATTTTGAAGCGTACCTCGTGTGTGCATTTAAAATCGTGTTTGTGTTAAGCTTGGAAAAAATTTTAAGTACACTTTTATTTGCTATTTTAAATTATTGTATAATTCAAATTTTATTGATAACTGTTTGAGTATATTAATTCTGAAACTAATTCAAAAGCTTTCCGACATGACGACTTCATTTCATTTTCTATGTTATGCAGATATCTAAATAAACGTATAAAATCAAATTGCGAGTGATGTAACCAGTTGCATCTTGCAAGATATCTAACTAAAATTATAATAATATAATTCAACTTTCCAGTAGTATATTTTGCGCCACCGGAGAGAAAGTAAAGAATGGTCTAAATCATATGTAAATTGTCGCAAACATGCGATTTGTGGCATTCTTTACTCTTTCCCATGGTGCATACAATATTTTTTTGCTTAGTGAGGAAGAAATTATAACCATCCTAAATAGGCGCCGCGAAAGAAGGTGATACTCTCTTCCCTCCAGACAAAAAATTGATTTATTACCTCTATGCCATATAAAATAGTTTAATTCTAAAGAAAATGAAAATTTAATCTTTTTTGTTATAGGTAATCGGAAGAAAATTTACAAAGTTCATTTAAATAACTAAACTCTGATTTAAATATGAAGAAAATCGCAAATACATGTAATATCCGATCTAAGTCTAAAGAAAATAAAGCTATATCTCATTAATCCGAAAGTGACGGAACTCTGACCATATACAGCTTTTTACTACCCTCCAAACTTCATCCAGTCAAATTTCACTTTCAATAGTGCATATTCACTGAAAAGCAGTGAGGACTAGGTCACTAATAGGTGTTATAGTGACCTAATCCTTAAGTGTTTTTCAGTGAATATTCACTATTGTAATTGAAATTTCACTGGATGAAGTTTAGAGAGTAGATTGTGAAAAATAGAAAAGCAGGCGCGAACGAAAGAGGGACTGAAGAGGAAAAACGAGCGATGAAATGCAGATAGCTGGTGGATATCGTACCTTGGAGTATATTTCATGGATGTCCTTGAGATCCTTGCGAAAGTGGTTCTGCGCGACCCTGAGCTGGGTCTTGACGCGCTTGAGGGCCCGGTGGACGCTGTGCCGCTGGGGGAACTTGCGCAACGCGGCGGCCACGGGGGTGCCGCACGGCTGCAGCCAGGGCTCGACGTATGTTTCCGCGTAGGTGGCGTGCATGCCGTAGGACGGGGCGCCGGAGACGCCGGATACTGGGCCCAGGCCGGAGCTGATGAAGAACGCGAGGCTCGTTAGCGTAGCCGTCTGTGCCACCGAATCTGAAAACAAGCAAACCTCACCTTTAGTAACTGCCTTTAGTATCCCTGCATTAGTTTTTCTTCTTACATTCTTATATTAACCGATAGTCTTTCGCGCTTCACGCAGTATTGTAATTTCTTTTATTTATTTTTTTTCAACAATATTTAAATTTAGTAAAAATTAATATACTGTCTGGGAAACTAGACAAAGATTACTTAATTCTGAAATTCTGAAGAAAATTACCGTACTTTATAGTAAAATTTATCAAACAGTATTGTAAATTTTCATTTAAAATATAGTCATTTTTACATTAATATTTGTCTGGGTAAATAATGGTTGTTTAATATTTTTTGTACATTTTCACTTAACATTATCTTAGATAATACTATTTATTAAAGACAGCATTTGATTATTGAATGGAAGTTGGCTATTAGGAAGCACCAAAATTACATAAATATTTTTTCTGCCCTCCGGCCGGAAAGCGCCAACTTTCGGGCCGCTGCGCGAGCGGAAGTTGGTGCTTTCCGGCATCG
>JAWWEN010000002.1:3675554-3694902 GCA_035582955.1 Sycophila texana
TATCGACGGTATGTCTGTAGTGCCAACTTCGAAAATGGCTTATTGACAGCGGTTCAATGGTTGACGATTTTCGAAGATATATTCGAAGTTGACACTACAGACATACCGTCGATACACATCTGTACCGTCGATACACGTATACACCGTGCTCACTTGAATAGCCCCACAGGTACTACGTGGACCATACCGAAGATTCGCATGGTGTTCTTATATCGTGTATTGTTTTATGAAATTCTAGTTTGGCTCAAATTACTCTCAACCAAATACCGTACTAGTGACGTTTCCTTATGGAGGTTTTTACAGGATTTAAAAAATTTTTTATTTCTTCTTTTTAATCATAAGTTCATCGTCCAATTAAACTTCTATTTTCAGACTAATCCTGTACTTTAAGAACGATTTCAAACAAGTTTTGCTTTGATAATTGTCCAAATAGGTAAATACCTACTTACCTCGACGACTACTCCACGTTACATCTCAATTACAGAAACTCGCTTTAAAAAAAAAAAAAGAAAGAATGCCTTCGTATCGATTTTTCGCTCTTCTAGCAGCGCACCTCCAAAACATCCCATCAATGCCGAATTCGGAGGCTCCCTTTGAGTACCCTGCGGAGTCACGTTCACGAAAATTATTCCGAATTCCCGCGGCACGTGATTCTAAACTGGAGCGCGCACGGCGGGCCCCGGAGTGCTTAAAAAAAAACTGGACTCGGCTTATTTTCGTTGATCCGCCGAGCAAATGACAAGTCTTCGACGCCGTTTTCCTCGAATTGCACGAACCTGCGGCGGCGGCCGGGTTCTTCAGAGTCGACCGGGGGAACAAAAAGAAATGATTGCTGCTGCCGCTCCACCGAAGCTGCAGCGCGCTAACGAATGGCGAAACGAAGGACAGACTACATCCTCGAGATGTAAAAAGGAAGCGCGGACAAGAGTTGTCTCTGCGTGCAAGGAATACACACAAACGCCTTGCCACTCGCATATATACCATAGACAATTCAAATAAATTCAAACTACAATAATTATCAATTTTCTAAAAGTACTTCGTAAAATTTGTTTAATTATATAATCACAGCTCATCGATGTAAATCGTTACACATATAAATTTAAATTGTAGCAACGACGCGGCGTTAAAAATAAAACTACGCCACGCGACTACAATCTCACGAGGTAGGTATACTTAGAGTTATTGCAGCTACAAACGTACGCGTTAGAACAAGTCTGCGAGTAACGAAATACATAAATCAAATACGAATACGGACAGGTTAAGACATCGCCGGGAAGGTAGACTCTTCGCGCGCTCGGTAGCCAGCCCCGAGCACCGAGCATCGAGAGTAAGCGAGAGAGAGAGAAAGAACGAGGCGAGAGAAGGATCTCGGCGCGCGCGGAGAGGACAGGTTGACAGGGGCTGGACCAATTAAGTGCGGGGATATTATCCGCGGCGGCCGCCGACGGCGCTCCCCCTGCAATCAGGCTGGCGGTGCGATTATTAGCGCGCACCGCGACGACAACCGCGTGCGTGCGTGCGCGCACGCCATACGACCGAAGCTCGCGAAGCTAATTTGTAAAATCCCCAGTTCTCCTACCGGCGAGCCAGTTGTGTAAGTGCCCCTCCCCTCGCCCCCTCCCGGCTGCCGATAATGAGATCCCATTTTTACGCGGTCCTTTTGGCGTCGCCGCGCGCTAATAGTAATGGCCACGGGACTCTCCGCGCGCGGCTGTTTATCTTACCTTACAAATTGAAACAGCAAATGTTGACGGCCTGCGCGTGATGATTGAGATAATGACGTTTTTCCCTCCTTGACATTCTTAATTGTTCGCTCAATGCATGCGACATTACGTATCGCTCCGGGTCTAGCGGAGCGCCAGTTGCGCGACTTTTTTTTTGCGCCGATATATGCGTACCTTTTTTTGCGCTCGCGGGATGTGGGTAAACGGAAATTGACTACCAGGTGATATTTACGAGTGTAAACATAATGGGACATTTTTATGCGGTCAGAAGTGCTGAATTGCCGCGAGTGATCAGTACATTATTTACGTGACTACTACTTTGGATTTGAAGGGTATTTCCATCATTCTATATTTGTATAAAACATTAGTATTACTTTACAGGATAATCTAATGTCGTTAAATTTGATCGCCTATTATACATATATCAACTCGTCAGAAAGTCGTATAAATATCACCCCTTTAGAAGAAGTATTCTGTTAAAAACCGTACAAGAATTTTGTGTTTTAGAATATGAATTATTTTAACATTCTTTTCGAACGCAACTTTCGTCGGTGCGTTAAAATAAAAAATAAGAAAATAATTCAACAGACTTCGTTACTGTTATCACGTAATTAGAATAGAATAGAATAGATGTTTATTGCAAATTACAATATTTACAAATAATGATGATGTATAAATATATGAGACAGTTATAAAATTGCAAGTTCATAATCATTTTAAATTTACAGTAAAATTAATTGCACCCGAGTGATGTCACAGTCGTTACTTAAAATTAAAAATACTAAAAAGTAAGTCTTAAAGTTAAAAGTAATATCACAGTGTGTAAGTTCAAAATTACTAGATTCAAAAATTTAATAAAACATACTAATTACGTAATGGTTAAAAATGTCACAGTAGTTCAAGCTTAAAGTGAAGTGCGATTTTCACGAAAAAAAAAAGAAGAAACTTGCGAAAAATCCGGAAACAATGAAAAAGCCGTGTTGCTCGCGGGACGGCGCGGATGAAAATCGTCGCCGGCGGCGCGGCTCCCCGGGGGAACTCCGCGGCTCGCTAACTGCCGCGCAAATGGGGGCCCTCTCCTTACCTACCTGGAAACGGCTAACTACTTATTGTCACCTCTAACGAGGCCGACGCGCAGGATCGGAAAAAAAAGAAGGAACGGGAGGCTTTCCGCGCTCGCGCGCAGGTGGGAATGCCGCAGCGGCTTATGAAAGTATCAATTACCCTGGCCGGGGAGCCTAATGAGGAGCGGGCGCGAGACGCGCGGTCTTTTTGCGACGGCGGCCGGGAAAAACGACGGGGCAGACCCGTTGATCGCGCGACAAGCGCGAATCGCCACTTTGCGCAATGACGCCCGGCGGACGGGCTCTCGCGTCGTTGGAGAATGGGATGCCTACCCGGGATACTTCCTCTTGCTAATGACGAGCGTGTCATTTCTTATTAATTGCCGCGTACACGCCGTTTTTAAGAACGGCCGGGAATTTTACGAATGTTTATTTAACGACACTGTTTCGTGGAGCGTACCCCCTTTTTTTATTCATTTTCAAAATGCCTTTGGTGCTTCCACTTTTGCAATTTAAAATTCCCTTTTTTTTTGGTTCGAGCTCTCGAAGTTCTTGAAGTTCTTAAAGTTTTCAAAGGACTCGTAAATTACGGGTAATTTTATTTAAAACTTTTTTTGGTCCGTTTGTTACAGTAGCTGCTATAGTATTACTATTACACCGACCTTCGCAGCAGTATTAACCCAGTTTCGAATGCTGAACTTCGTCGTAAATCGTCGATGAAAAAAAAAGGGAAGCATATCGCGTTAAGAAGATAAAGCTGCAGAATAATGCGAAAAGTGCTTGATCGCCGGGAGAGCTGGTTTCGCTGCGAAATCCATCTAAGGACCGACGGTTCGACGTGCCCGCGTGTGACGTCACGCTCGATTCTTCCTCCTCGCGTCTCTTTAATTTCTCTTTCTCCCTTTGGCGCCTCGCTCTCGGCTCTCGCTCGCCTCCTTACGTATGTGCATGGGCAATGCGCGCGCCGCCGGCTGGCCGCGGATGCCGCGCAGTCCCATTGTTTCGCGCCGTCTCGTTGTCGCAGACGACGAGCCGAACGCGCGAGTCACTCGATGCGCGAAACGGTGGATTACTCGTCCGCTACTTGCGGGGGTGTACACGGGGTCGGTTGAGTGACGCGCGCTCAGCCGCCTTGTGGCGTACTGTCTACCAGCGCTACTATATATTGTACCCCTTTGCGAAACGATTTGTTCATGTCTGGTCGCATTTCGCTTTTTTATACATTGTTTAAAAAGAATATTACTAATATTATCTTTAGAAAATTAAAGAAGTGCATGATTTGAATCATGATAAGAGTGTAATTGTGATAAGATTACAGGAATTGTAATATTTGAGATTATTCAAAACATGTAATGTGTCGAAACATGCACTGAAATTTATGTTAAAAGAGAAATTGAATTGAATTGAAATCTCTTGATAAAATTTTGAAATTGATCAGTTTTCAGTCTTAAAATATTGTTTACCGTAAATAATTTTAAAATGTACAACTCTTCGCTCCGAAATTACATAAAATACCTACATTTTAAAACCAACTTCATTCAAATCCATTGAGTTTCTGGACCTCCAGGTTTCACAAAGCATAAAATTTTTATGTCGTCGTATATCTGTATATGGATATAATAGGTCGTTTTTTTACATAATTTGATGGCAATTTAAATATATTTTTCATAAATTAATTGTATATAAACTTAATAATTCGAATTTATATTTTTTAGGTCTACCAAAAAGGTTAAAGGTGATCCACCCCTTTAAATAGTAATTTGAGCGTAATTATAAAATATTCATCTAAGCAATTCACTGCCAGTGATAAATATTGCAAAACATATTGTAAAAAAAATATTCTAATAAGAGAAGGTCTTTTTAAGTACTTACAATGACTCTAGCCATTTGTTATCTTATTTATTCATTTATAGAAGGTAGATTCGATATAAAATAAAACGCAAAAATTTATTAAAATCGTGTTTTTAATTGTTTATTTCTCTTTCATCTATAAATTTCTGATTTAATCGAGAAAAATCTGCTTAAAAAATAAACACTGTTACACTGTTACATGGCTAAAAAAAATTATCTTTTAAATTGTATTTTAAGAAAGCGAAGATCGCTGTTTCGAATTGAAACATCAACTCTCAATCATCACTTCACGTTTTTTCTATTTTTAGCCGTCGACGATCGGGTCAAAAATTAAGCGAGATCATTGGCCTTCATATATTCGATCTCGTTTCGTGAACAATGTCGCCAACCGAGTCGGCAACTTTCACGCTTCGCCCCAGCTCGTGCATTCTTTATCCGATCGATTCTCCTCCGCCTATTCTAACCTCTCGCGTGACTTTCTCTAATGCAACTCTTGCGCAATGACTGTAGCGCGCCGAACGTCGGTACACCGCCCGCACTTTTCGCGGGCGCGCGTTACACGATCCCCGATGGCTCTAAAATCGGATCCGACGTCGCGTCCAGTCTGGAAGAGAAAGTGCCGCGGCGGGTGACGTCGATGACATCATCAATATACCACGGTCACGGTCCCCGCGGGTTATCGTCTCCGCGCCCGTCTCAAAAAACGCGTGAGCAGCGAAAGTGGGCCTCGTTTTCCTATCGATACCTGGCGTGCCACTAGTAGCGTACACTCACAAAAATTTAATCTAACTGGTAGAAGAATACACTAAATAACAGTGGAAAATCTACTTCTTATAGAGTCAAACTGATTTATACTGTGAATAACCGGAGAATCGTTTACAATTAATTTGCTAAAACGTAAACGAATTCTTCTTCTAATAAGAAAATTATGTCTTCGAATAAGTAGACTGCATGTCGACTTCGAATAATAAGAAAAACTATTGTTATGCAATTTAAATAAACGTTCTTTAAGATTACGTAGATAGATGATAAATTTTAAATTGATTCATTAACGGTTATATTCCATTTAATATCATAAAAATTTAAAAGAATTGAATGAACGAAAAAGTCTCTAATTAGCAGAAAAAAATACTAATAGTTAACGTATTTACGATAAAATTTTGCGGATTCTAGCCTTATAGTAAACTTATTGTGAATTACACTGAAGCAGATATTTTTTTCAATTTAGTAGATTCAATTTGAAATAAAGTAGATAAAACTTAAGTGGATTTGTCTACTAAGAGCAAGAATCCATTTTTGTGAGTGTACACGGCTAGAAATAGATCGAGAACGGATGGTTTTTAACACCTACGAGAAGGCGTCCAGTGATCGCTGCGAAGCCAAATTTATGCAGAGTACTTGGAACGAAGTCCGTGCGGATAAGTTTCCGCAGGACACAGGCGATACTGTGCCTTTAAGGATTGTCAAGTCGATTCAATGTCTATTTCATGCTTACTTTACGTGCTTAAATTTTGATATTTGATACATTTGAGTCAATTTAGGTATTTCGGAATATATTTTTTTGCCATATTATTACGTGTATTTTAGTATTTTATTCTGATACTTTCCTTCTTATTCTTTCTGACCCACTTGCAATTTGAAATGAAAAGCGTAAGAACAGTATTTCTGCTCATCTTTGTGCAATCATCGTTTTCATTTGCAGAGCCAATATCTGCAAGCGTCGTAAAAAATATTCGGAGCTCGCGATTGAAAGCTGCAAGATCCTCAAACTGGTTTTCTTACGGTACCATCTCAGTTTTGAATCATCGTTTCCGTTGTCTCACTCGTACTGATTTTCGTTCTGAATACTTTTTTAAGATTTCGATTTCATCCTCTCTTACAACTTTAGCCAAAATAAAACTTAATCTTCGAATTAATTGTTTGTTTTTATTGCATCACTTATTGTACACATTTATTTATTCATTTATATACTATTAGACTAGCAGAAGTGCCCTTTATAAATAAATGAATGAAAAAGTAGCACAAGCACCAAGTTACAATGTATTTAATATATAATCAAAATGATGATAAATAAGAGGCAATAAAACATCGTAACGTCTATAATCTCATGAGTTCATATCGTATCAAATATTTGTTAGTCCTTAATTATATTGAAATACGATCTGAAATTTTTGAACTTTCAAGTGGATGGTTGCGCGAAATGACGCAAAATCGGAAATATCGGTTAAAGGACCGTTCGGTTTCCGCTTCAAATTAGTCATCGACAATTCCGCGGAGTGTGCCGTTCTCCGGATTCCCGTCAGTGGCTTACGCCTCTCTCGGCCGGCCGGCACCTGTTGCCGGTGCGGGCGCGTGCTCCTCCCGTCTTGCGTCCGAAAAAAATGCTAATAGACACATCGGTGCGCTGAGTCAGTCCCTCGCGGGTCCACATCAAACGAGGCTCGAGTCCGAAGGCCGACCGTCCCCTCCGCCCTCCTCCCCCGCAGGAAATTGGGATAGCAGAATCGTCGCGAGGCTCACGGAGAAACAATGTATATCGCCCTGGCGGATAGATCCACGTACGCCACGGGTATATATATCGTGCGATTTCTTTTTAACGACGCTTAATAAGCGAGCGGGTCGTAAAAAGCTCCAATAAAAGCGAATTGGAAAGATACTAATAAGGCGAATTACGGTTTTACGATCGGAGTTCTCTCGCGCGCAACTGTAATTTACGCGATGTAAATTTCGCCGGAGCAAGGAGCGACTGACCACTGTCGAAAAAAGCGACCGCGGGAATGTGAAATGGGCCGATGATCGAGAGACAAATTTAGTCGCTGCCCAGGAGCAACGCTCCGAGAGTTTCTCTCCGCTCGTAATTAAACTTGGAATCATTATTGCTGCAGAGCGTTCGCCAATGATTATTTTTACGATTTCATTTGGAATTTGCTTTAGGTATTTTCACTTTGGTTGTGGAATTATGGAATTAGGTGAAGAATTGTGTCGAATGCTTTCACGTTGTTAATGTTCAATGTTTGTGAAATTTCCTTTATTAAAATCAAAATCACAGTTCACGGAATAATAATTGTAGATAATAAAAATATAAAATAATTAGCAATGTAAGTAAATTAAAATGTTTACTTTAGATCTACTCAATAAATATGAAACAGCTGTGAAAATTTACTTGTTCGAAGTGAATATTTTCTGATTCTATTTGTCAAAAGTCTTTCACATAGCATACGTGAACATTATTATTTCTGTAATAATTGAAATTGTACACTTATTGCATAAGTGAACGTAATTACGTATGTAAAAAGTGAAACAGTGTACTTCACTTATTAGAAGTGTATTGTGCACTTATGTCATAAACCTTTCTTATAGAACAGGTGAATATAGTTCACTTGTTAAAAAGTGAAATATGCACGATAGAAGAACTAATTTAATAGAACTAGATCAGCTGCGCTCAGATTCTTTTTTGAGGTTACTATCAAATAATAATAGTATAAATATATAAATAAATAATAGACAATTACCGCTCGACCAATCACAACCCGAAAAAAAGCGTCGGCAATGAAAAGTCCATCAATTTCTTATGAAAGGAACTCCATTTATTCTACTTTAGAGAGAATGGTATATTAACAGAAAAAAAATAATAATTTATTACGCGTTTGACATAATCGCTAACAAGATAATAAGTCTTCGTCAAATGAAGATATATACATTTAAAAAAAATTAATCACAGATTAATGAATTTGTAATATTAAATTACCATAAGCATATTTCCAGCAATCACATTAAAGAACCTTAAATGAGAAAAAGGAAAAATAAGGAACTTCAAACATACTCAGTTGCAATATCCCTCGGCTGGTTTCATGCATAATTCAGATGCCGGAGTACACATATCTATTTCGCAAGTGAAGAAACTCTCCGGCGCACAGTCAACGACCTTATCTTACGGCGGGCGGCGCATCTCCTTTCATGAATGAAGCTCCGTGACATCACGAGCCACAAATTCTCTCACCTGCGCGTCCCTCGCCTCTCCTCGCCTTTACTTTCGGTCTCGCGAGTGCCCGATCACGTTACCGCTTGGTCAATATTTCCGGTCAACAAATAAAAGACGAAGGATCCGCGGCGGGGCAAAAAGAAGAAGCGTCGCGTCGTCCCCTCCTTTTTTACCTCCTCCAATCTTTTCTTAACGGCGCTGGTCCCTCGGAAAACGCTGAGACGCCGATCGCTTAATGGACCGCTGATGGATTTCGTGAAGGCCAGAGGACGAGATGCCCGTCTACACTGCAATTTGTCCATGATGCTATACCTATAAGGATTATTTGTTTTTGTTGTTGTTTTCTCAATTCACAACGAAACGCGCTGGTCACTCGATACACACGATCCAGATTTAATCCCGCGCGAGAGCAGCAAAATCTCCTTAGCGAGGGCTCGGTCACTTGATATGTAAAATCGTCCATTATGAAGCCATAATAAAAAGCTTACGGAAACCGAAAATCGATTTTCTTTCGCAGCGTGAGATACAATATTACTCACGGCGTAAGATAAAAATTTTAAAAAAATTTCATAAATAAAAAAAATATTGTTAAAGGAAGACAAATATTTCATGATCAAAAGTGACGGCGCAAAAAGTTGCGAGTTTCTGTACCTGTATCGAGAGGTCAAAAATCGCGTATATCGAGACAAGGATAGACGTGCGAGCGATCAAATTAGTCGAGCAGTACGAGCGTTTTGTCGAGAAGGCGAACGAGAGAGGGAATTAATTAGTTCCGCGTGGCGGCTGCCACCGGCGTTTATTAGTCTCATAAAACGTCGCCGACGTCTTGTATTGAGACTAAAGGCAAAATTCGTTTCACGGCAGGCGCGCGCGCGCGCGGAGGCGCTAATTTATTTTATAAGCGAGTCCGCGAGCGCACGGGGTCGTCGTCGTAAAAGCAATCGCCGAGATAAAGGAATCTCGTTTTGAAAGTTTGTCGCGACGTTTAGCATTATTGTTCGCTCGTAATCGCTTTATAATGCATTGGATAATGTTTTGTGACTCGCGTAATAGCATTTCCTCTTTATTTTTATAAAGAAGTATTCAAGTTTTTTAATGCTAACAAAGATTAATGCTTAAAAAAAATAATAAAAAATCTTTCGAATAGGTCGCAAAAGAATAGAGCTAAAGAATAATTAATTAAGATAGATTTTTATTTTTAATTTTGTGAAAATTTAATTACATTTAACTTTCTTACATTACAATTTTTAAATACTGTTCCCGATAATGTTAAGAAATGTCAGACTTCAATCTATTTTCTAATACATTTATTTTATCTGGAGAAGGTTATTGTAAAATTTTACAATTAATTAAAAATTACAATCTACTATTTCTAAAATACTTATCAGGAGGCGCGGTAGCGCCTCGAGGCAAGTCTAAGTTCGAATGAACGGCTTGCCTACGAGGCCGCAACGCACGCCTCTTGTATACGCGTTGATATTGGATTTTAACCTCCTTAAATTTTGTTTATAATATTACTTTAAAAAACAATTACTTGGATAGTATTTGCGGAATATCAGAAACTCGAGTTAAAATTGAAACTAAATTTTATAATTATTTTAAATTATTAAATACAGTAAATCGTTTGTAAAAAATATTGATATCTACTTATTGATGTTCCTGTAACTCTTATACGATTAATTACTTTGTAAATTATCATCTGGTTCAATGAATAGATAATTAAAATAAATAATTAAATATTTGCATTCTTATAGGAGCAAAGTTACTACAGAACTAATCTAATTCTTTTGAACATTTTAAACGTTGTTAAGGACACTGGCAGGTAGAACACAGGAAATTAAAAATTTAATAACTTTCGAGCTTGTCCAGTCACAATAAACACTCATTCGTTGACACAAGCACGTTGCAAAATCTGTTTGTATTGATTCAACTGTACGTCAGCGAAAAGAAAACGTCAGCAGTACCCTCCGATATTTTCAGGTGCAATTTATCAATCCCCCCTAACGGTAACAAGTATCGGACGTCGATAGTCGATACAGGCTATCTGTCGTCTGGCGATAATCAGCGGAACGCTTTTTTTTCTCATAAAATCGGCTACGTCAGTGGCGTGTGTCGCTAACAGATATACAACTTCATTCATAAAGCGCTGCCGCAATCTCGGGAATTTCCGGCTGTGCGCAAACATGTAAGAACCGACTTCGCGGAAAAATCTCGCGTCACCGGGGCTCATGCCGACGATGTGCGAACTACCCGCAGTCGCGCACCGATCATACACCCGAGGCGGGTTTTTTGCGCAACGGGCGCCTTTTCAAAAGTCACTCGCCGTCGGAAAAGTGTCGGAGGGCGAGCCCCGCGGCAGGCGCCATTAGCATGAGGCGCGCGCGCATAACACCCACGCCAAATTCGCGAGTGACTCGTCGCTTCGAATTATGTCAGCATCGCTGAGCGCGAGAGCGACGTCAGTTTCGCACTTTGGCGCTGCATCCGGGTCGCGCGACTATTTCGCAGCTACGCCGCCGTTTATGGCAGTTGTCGCGTCGCCAGCGAGCTTTTCTCGACTGCCCGATCCGAGGCGGTCCGCTTGCATAGATCTCGCGAAAGTTACGGCATATTTTGAGAGCGGGTTTGCCGAGGGCCACCGGCCTGCATTTTTTATGCGCTTAAACAAATCGAACGATCTGCGCGTGACCTACAATGTTGAAAATCTACATTGACAAGTGCGCAGTTGTCTCGTATTAAAAATGTTGTAGTTACACACAGTCTAAATTCATTTTAATTAACTCTCTTACCGTGTGATCTCGTATCTGCAAGGCACACTCGGCTACATTATAATTCTATAAATGAATTAAAAGCGATCGCACGATTTGAATAACTAGGCTACTTTATATTGAAAAATGCAGAAATAGTTGCAAACGCACTGCAACAGTTTCGCGATTTATCGCGAGATTTCCGCCTGTCAAGCGTATCTCACTCTAATTAAAAGAGAGCTAATGTCCGCGACACTCTTACATACGGCGAGGTGTTATAGCAGCTCGCCCAAAAGAAATTAAAATGGTTCAATTAGCATGCATAAGTGGCCGCCGTCACCGTCGAGCCTCATCGAAGCACTCCCTCGGTGGTAATCAAGGCCAAACAAAGTAAGAGGGGGCCTCCCTCCTACAAGAGTTCGGTCGGGGGCCCCGCTTTCGTGACGCGAGAAATTAAAGAGCGCACCGTTGCAAAATGAGCCCAAAACGAGGAAATCGCGCGCCGGAAAGTTTCTCCGATTCTGCCGACGCACCTCGCGTAATTGATCCCTCGGCGTTTTCATCCGCGCGCCTTCAACCGGTTCAACCGTGCGCAATCGGTAGAATTCCGCAGAGACACACGCTCGGGGAGAAGCGGCGGGTGGGGGGAGACCGGGTCATCGGCATTTTCGCAAATGCATTATGATAATTGTGAAATAATGAATTTATAATTTGCGCAAATGATACATGATGGGGCCCAGCTCGCACCGCTCTCTTTCGCTCTCGCGCGCCACGGTGCCCCGGGCGAAATTATACACACCGTGTGTGCGTATCCCTCTCGAGGCAGCGGATTTTTTCGCAGCCCCGAAAGCGGGGCTCTCCGTATGCCGATTCCGAGGCGGTGCTCGCTTGCTACTCTGAATTCCGTGACTGCTGCGATAGTTTTTTCAGAGATGCTTTTCTCTGCTCTCGAAATAGCAATTCTTTTGGCACTTGCACCCCTCCTCTGTGGTTTACTCGTGATTCACTGGATACGGTTTCGTGGGATGTTAGCAGATTTTTACGTGCGATATAAATTTTAATTATTTTCTCTTAATCAGATAGGCAGTCTAAGAATGAATAGATATTCTTAATTTGATTGCTTGTGAGGTGATCACGTACTTTGTCATCTTTCTCTGTCCAACACACGAACAATCAACACATCGAAGTGTAAAGATGAGAAAGGTAAAGATGTACACAAGAGAAAAGAATGATTTTTTTAAAATTATCTATCGAAGTATTGTGATCATGACTGAAGTATGACTGTGATAACAATTATCATTAGTATACATATTATTCTTTTAATTTTATTTCTTTTTTTAAATTTTATTCTTATTTATTTATGACTAGCTAAAATCCTTGACCAAACTATTTTTTCATATTGACGAGAATCAGTCAATCAATACTTCTGCGGGAGATAATGGAAGAAAAATATTTATAATGATCTTCTAGATTCATTTTTATACTAAAATCGTCTTCTATTAATTATTACAGTAAGCTACAAGTAAAAATTTCATGCCGCTGAAGGTAAATCTTTCAAGTACATAAAATTCACTTTTTCACTTGAATACTATAACCATTAAATTGCCAAATCAATTCAAGTTTCATACGTCTGGTCATCCGGGCGAAAAGTCAAAAGTCAACGACACGCAGCTGTTAAAATAGCCGCTTAATCATCGAAAAATAAGGCTCGCATACTCGGCGGTCTGAGAAATTAACTCGCAGCATGATAAATAGCACGAATGCGCATAAAGTTCTGAAAAATTGCGAGCGAGCGCGCGCACTCGAAAAATCGCGCGCTGTCTCGAGCGCACAAGCCGACGATTCGTTCGCGTCTGGGTATACCGCCTGCGCTCGCGAATGCGCTCATTGTACACCTACCTGTTGGCGGAGTCCGCTCCGACTTGACGATGATGCCTTGCTCTATTTGTTTGAACCAGCTGCAGGACGTCGGTGTACCGTGTTTTGACGAGATGCTCTTCTTTTTGGCGCTGTGAGAATACACGATATTTTAATTAAGAAAAACATATGCAATGTTTATTTACGTTATATTTTTATTTAAATACCTCCTAAAACAAATTCTACAATAATAATTCGTTCGAAGGCATATTGCAAATGTTACAGATACTATAATTTTGAATTGGATTCGAAATGTATAATTTTAATAAAAATATTGAGGAACCACATGACATCTATAATAGCAGTAATTCCATAAGTGGGAAATTATTAAATTGTTAAAGTTGAAAATTAAACTTCGTATTTTAAGTAAATGAGAATTTAATTAGACGGAATGAGTATATAAATAACGTGGGGAGAACGAGAGGGAATAAAACGACTGAAATGATGATGAGCATACATCTATAATCACTGGTCCGTATACACCTTACGCAGTTTTTGTTTACATTTTCTTTTAAGAAATCTTTTGATTTTTTATAACAAGCTATTATCATTAATTAAAATATTTTATTTTCTAACCTACCATAGTTTTTCTTTTAACAAAAATAATTTAGCATCAACGTGTATAAATACAATCCGTAATATTGGACATCATAGTGGCAAGGTACACCTCGATTAGCGAAGCTCACAATTGGCACCGTGGAAATATTTTCGACATACTTTTGGAATTTGTGCAGATCCCGGTCTGAGCTGCATCATTTCGCCCATACGGACGAATCCCCCCTCTCTCTCTTTCTCTTTGTCTCTCTTATTCGCATTCTCTCTCTCTCTCTCTCTTTCCCAAGTGTGGATCGCCGCGTAATTACATAGGGCTCGCGGCTCGAGTCCGCACCTCCCACTTAAACACTCGCGCTGTATTAAATATTAATGCGGTTTATTTAAATAAAGCCGCGCGCGCGCAGAAGATGCCTCACGGCGGAATCTCCTTTCGTCGCGGCCCGGCATGGGAGAGCGAGCGGAACCGTGGGGAAGAGACTATCGGAGGTAGAAGGTGGAAGATTATCGCGCTGCAAATCTACTAACGAGACTTTGTGAATTTTGCACCGAATTTCTCGGGAGGTGCGTAGCTAATCGGGAGTTTTCATACAATTTACAATGTTTTCTTCCTGTAATTCTTGTAATATACTTTTCACAATTGTAATGGCATCATTCATTAATTCATGCAACACTGCATCGTAAAAGAAATCTTAGTCGCAGTGAGCGAATAGAAACTCGATCGTGGGTGGAAAATGATACGAAGTCAAAGATATCTGGAACCAACTGTTTGAATTGATTAAAAAAAAACTAATTCAGATGTTTTTTTATATAATTTATTTGTTATATTTGGTACTGAAATTAGTATATTCTGTATTATTCTTACACTGCGTTAGAAATATCCCCGAAACTTACACCAAAAAGTGTAAGTTTTTTATTGGAACATCTCAATCAGGGTTATTAAGGAACCGCTTGCATCTGATCAGTGAATCATAATAGTAAATTTATTTATCAACTGCCTCGGTTTTCCTTTTTACTTATAGAGTGTCATTTATTATGCATTCATAATGTGCGCTAGTTTCACTGGTTGGTGTAATTTCCTGAGCATTTTTTTGTTTATAGCGCTATTTTAACGCTCAATGTAATACAATGTATTATTGCAATTTTACACCAAAATTCATTACAACTTTACACTTTGGTGTAAAGTTGCTCAGATTTTTTTAACAGTGTAAGATTGAAATTTTCTGCTGATTTAATATTCTTTATGGTCACACGCGATGGCTATAACGAATCTAGAACGAGAACGAACTTGGAGCTTCATTTACTTAAAACTACAACTCGCTTTAGTTTCATTAGACATTTTTGACTCCATTTTTGACTCCAATGATATTCGTACACCGACAATATGTAAAAATAAATAAGTAAAATTGTGTACTTAATTGTGTCTATATCCATACGTAATTACACAAAAATGTAATTTATTTTACGATTTTCTTTGTGTTTTCTTATCTGTTAAAATACAAAAATATTATATCCAGTTTAAAACTGTTTCTTTACAAACACAAAATTAAATTGAAAAGGTCTATCAATGTAAACAGCGCACATTTAAATGAAACAAATTTCTCCCCAATAAAACTGCGAGCAAATAAAAAGACGAGTTAAAGTCAGAAGAGTATCTCCGGCGAGTGAATCGCGATCTCAAGGAACCTACAGCTACGCTCCTCAGTGTACAGTGCAGGAGTAGCGTATGTGCATCCCTCGCATTGCGCAATTAAATCCTCGTCCCCCGATCCATTTGCTGGCAATTAATCATGCGCTCGTTTATTACGCGCGCGAGCAAGCGGCGCTATCGAGATCCCAGCGGCGACAACGCCGCCGCCGCGGTCGGAGGCGGCGATCGGTCTGCGCGATAAGCGCCACACGCGAAACTCGTCTCGTCAACCGGAGCTACTCCTTGTTCCGGACGGATTTCCCTGAACAATGGCGAGGATTGCCCTTCCAGATCTGCACGCGAGTCGCTTGACATCGCTCCGAGCGGTAACTTGCGTGCGCCTTGTGCTTGTAGGACGGTTCCTTTTTTCAGCAGTGTCTAGGAATAATAATCATCGTTCACTTATCGAATTGCGTGGAGTTTATCACGTAAGGTGTAGACTCGCAAGAGTGAACCAAATATTTTCCTCTCAATGTACGCATGTAGAAATCTGAATTTTTATATTCTCGTGAGTTTAAAAAAAACTTGCATTTACCTTACGAGCTTTACATAATTTTTTGCATGTACATGATAACTTTTGAACCAATAGATCTTTTTCAACATATAGCATATCAAATTATCGATCTTTTGCTCTTCTTTCATTAGCTATTTTAATTCTATACAGGATCCACGGGAGATGAGATATCGTCAAATAATTGAATACAAAGTTTTAGAGTAAAATATCTTCAAAGATCTATTGCGTAGAAAATGTTGAGCAAAAAAAAGACCTTAATACCCTTTGGCTTTCTTCATATTTTCAATTCTTTAGTATTAATAGGTACATTAAAAAAAGCCAATATCGTTACAAGAAATTAAAATAAAGCGTGAAAATGGATAACACTTCATCAGTCTGTATATCGACACGTAATAATTGCTAAAGAGGAAAGAATCCAAATCGACTATTAGTCATAATCCGGCTAACGGTCCAAGAGTCACTACATTACAATTCTCGCACTATCGGTATTACACAACATTCAAGATCCACCCACTGTCGAATTCCTTCGTCGAACCTTTGCCTCCTAATGTAAGCACAATTATTCTCCGCTAGGCCTGACATGAATCACGCGCCTCCAATCCATTATACTGTAATCTTGTATTTCTGGCTATGACACACTACGTCTAGTTACCAGGACAGCCTTTGTCGGTAGCAGTCGATCGAATTTCACGTAAGAATTCGCCGATCGAGGACGAGAAGATCGGACTGAAGCAGAAACGTCGGGACCTGACGTCAAACGCATTACAGATTCTCGCTTATATCGTATGCGAAAGGATGAGTCGCGCGAGCGTGGCTCGATTTCTCTTGGCGACCTTCAACTTCATATTTTTACTTTCTTAATGAGACTCCCACGAATTTCCCCGGCATTCAACTAGCGGTATTGTCATCGATTATAGCTAAAGTAGCAGAGGAAAAAAAATCCTTTCGATGCTATTTTTAAATATAGAAATTATCGTTTATCTCTTTCTTTATTATATTATTTATAAAACAAATTATTTTTTTTTTGCGAATTTTTATAATTGAATGTTTATTTAATTTTTTTGTAATGTTAAAATTCAGGTAAATAATTATATGCCCTTAGTAATAAAAAAATTCTTGAAATGCAAGGCATTTTTTGATTCTCCAATATATATACCGTGGCCAAAAGGAAATAAAAATATTTCTCTAGAATTCGATGTAGACTTGCAAAGAATCGTTAACAAATAGCTCATTTTTATTTTCTATTTTCCTTGGCCTCATTCGTTTTGCTCACTTGCCTTTGTCTCGATCGCTGATGTGCATAATTTTTCAAACTCGTTGTAGGAGGAGCCACCGATTTTTTAAAAGCAACATCACGCACGTAATCAATCTTTACGTATCTGCGCAAATCTTCTGTCAGCCGTAATTATTGATTAACGATCGCAAACTGCCCGTTTCTGCATTCCGTCTTACATCTCGGCGCATTTTTTCATTCTTCCGCGCCGCGGTCCGATTTCCGAGGAGTCTGACAATTTTTCGACCATTTCGAGCTCGCATATATTTTGTCGCGTAACAATTAAGTAATAAAAAAAAATGTTGTTGGGAAATGTTCAGTTATTCCGACCTGTTTAAAAAGCTATACTTGCGTATATCTTGCTCAAAATGAGAAGATGTAAAAGTGGCCGAGACAATGATGGTTGAACCGGATTCGAGGGAGATCAGGTAGAAAACAACGAGAACGGGATTCCTTATGCGTGGGTGGCTGAAACGTTGATTAACTGTGAATGCATGCGTTTATCGAAAGTGTTGCGCCTTACTTATTTACCGTTAATCAAGATTAAGCAAACTTCTAATCGGGACTTATGAGTATAAATTGTCATTTGAAGCTTAAGTAACTGATATAACAAACGTCCAAAACGCTTTTCTCTATTCTTTTATAGGAACTTACTCTCGGAGCTTAAAACACGATAGCTAATAAATTGCATAGAAAAAAAGAGAGCAGATTTAATTCTCTGTTACATAAAATTCATTAGATTTAGTATATTTTATAGAAAAATACAAAAAACTGCTTTCTGAACTTCGACAAACAAAAATTTAAAAAAAGTCAGTTTTATGAATTACTAAGAAACTATAGTATAGCTAGATAAACAAATTTTTTTTTTTTCGTGCTAAACCTACTGTATTATGAATCCATATCAAATATAGACTCTAAATACTACAGATAAAAAAATCGTTGCCAATTCATTAGCAGGTAGCTTCCTTCGAAATAAATTACTGTTCCTAATTTTTAACTTCCCGAATTATGGATTTCCTAATTTTTACCCTTCCGAATTATGGATTTCCTAATTTTTTCCCTTCCGAATTATGGATTTCCGAATTTTTACCCTTCCGAATTATAGATTTCCTAATTTTTATCCTTCCGAATTATGGATTTCCTAATTTTTTATTTTCCGAAAAACAGATTTCCGAATTACCGGTTTCCGATAATTAGGCTTTCAAATAATTCTCTTTCCTAACTTTAGCCTTTCCGAAATTGTATCCGGGCTCTAATTATGTGAAACGGCCGGACATTTTTTAAAAATACTATTTTTTTAAATATTTAGATTACAATCACTCAAAATATATTTATAACATGTTTTTAGAAAAACTCAAAATTTTACTATTACAAAGCTTCTTAGGAAGGAAGCAAAATGAAAAATTGTTTGCGTAAAACATGATGTTCCCGACGCGGTAAATTAATTATAAAGAGTGTCGCAGCGCAGATATTAATAATTGCATAGGCTTGCGCACACGGCGATTGTGTGAGGAGGTAATCGCCGGGGTCGCTTTTTTCTACCACCGAATACACTAGTATTCGATAAAAGGTAGATACACGAAGCGAGAGTGACGGCGTTGCTCTCGTGTTCGGGGAGCCAGAGCGACACTCGCGTACGTTACCTTGGTTACGGAAAAAAAATAAAGAGTTGTTACTTTTTGTTCTTTGAAGGGAGTTGGGCAGTTGCCGTTTTTGCTTCGTTCTCGAATTTATTAATTGCTTTAATAAAAGTTAAAAACTAAAAGAAATTTCTTATCTTTTCCCTCTCCTTTCTTAATAAGCTATTTTAGTAGCTACAATATTAATACACCATCATTTTGATTAATTTGGCTATTATTATAATAATTTTTGTATCCAGGTATGTCAAAAAATTCTTGGTGTTTTAGGTTCCAGGTTTCTGTGCATATTATAATACTAGGTTTAGAGCGTAGGCTACCAAGAAAAAGTATAAGTTTGTTAAAGTTTTGGTTTAGGCTTCTTATGTTAATACAAAGTAAGAACTCATTTTGACTA
>JAWWEN010000002.1:3695002-3710144 GCA_035582955.1 Sycophila texana
GCTATAGCGCGGGTCAATTCGAAATACCAGAACATGGCCATATTAGGCGCATGCCCATATTAGGCACAGGTACCTTAGTTTGAAACTTACGTAGATTTTTATCGCGGTGTAGAAATCAGTTTTTTTTTATGATCCAATCAATAAATTCCCCTGCGTTTTAAGCCGCTTTTTAGTTTTATTATTTCCACATACGAGGGAAAGTAAAATTTTTTTTGCAAATTCAAACAATGTATGTCATCATTGCTGAAAATCAACTAATTTTCTAATCACACTGAAATAAAATTAATAAACTTTACAAATTTATAGCTCGGAATCTAAACTAAATATTTATTTGGAAAGAAATTCATTTGACAGTTTCAAATAAATATTATATTAAAATTACTATTGTTTTCAGTGATAGTTTACAAAACTGTTTTGCTAAATCATAATGCCCCTATTAGACAGTTAATGAGAGTAATGGCGAAAAATAACTACTGAAAATGGTATCGACGAAAGTCTGATATAATAAAATATTGACACGAGCATAAATTGAATGAAAAATGTCGTTTTCGATCATACCTCTCTCATTAGCTGAAAAATGAATCTCATTAAGAGTTGATTAAAAATAAAACATTTCAGCAAATTAAAGTTACTGCCAAAGACAAAAAAAAAAAGAGGGTAAAAGAGAAAAGAGCGAGGAGGCGCGAATTCCGAGGCGATGACAAAAAAAAAGAGGGGAGGGAGGGAGACGGGAGGCACTAATATACCGAGGCGTTCGCTCGGCGCACGCACGCTGAACAATTTGCATACAAATTATGCGCGCCGTATCCGCAAAGTGCATTAATCTTCCGCGTGCGAGCGGATGACGCGGATTTGTCAATTTTATTTATTTTGAGACTCGTCGGCTTGCATAACGCCTAACGGTGCCCATTATGCGGGAGTACCAGCGCGATTTACACTCTGAGGACGCTTCTCTTCTTTTTTGCCTCACGCCTACTCTACCAGCCGAATGACACTCGATCTCTCGGCGACAATCAATCATCGCGCGGCCGATGATGAGATCTATTTCTAATTCATGAATCACGTGGGAATCGCTTAGAAATTGTTATTTATGGATTTGCAATTTTCCGCGCGCGAGCGAGAAGCTCGCCTTTCCTCACAATGGTACGCGGGGAGAGATTTTTCATTTGTCGATATGTCGATGTAACTTTGCGTGCGCGCTTTTGCGAATCGATAAATTCATCGAGTTTATTGGCGATCTCCTATTAAGAATCGACGTTTTCAAGTCATTTGCATGTTTTGCAACTGCTAAGTGATATCATTATTAGAATTAAATGGAAAACGCACTATTGGACGAAACTGTGTCACGCGCTAATGCAAAAGGTTATTCGAAATTAACGAGCATCGTACAATGTCGCGCGTTTACTCAACTGTATTTATTTAAAAAATTGTACGTACAAATTGCTCTTTCACAAAAATTTACAAAATTGAAAATAATAACGGCACAAGGAAAACATCCATAATATTACTTACAAGCTAAAGTAAATTGTTAGAAAAATACAACTTTTAAGTTCAGTTCTTTACATTGAATGATCTTGATTAAACTATATTTTTAAATTCAGATGTAGAATTTATGCAACTAATTATGTATATTCGGAATTCCGCATATTAATTAATATTAATTAATTCCAAAAATACAATTCTTTTATTCTTTAATGAAACTCAATATTGAATTTCGCTCTATAATAGAGCATAGATTTCTTAGATTACAATTCAAAATACGATATTGGAAGATATACATAACGTCTGAATAACTATAAATATTTTTTAGGAATATTATTCCGTTAATAATGAAGTGATTTAATTAATAGTTTGTAACCTTAAGATTAAAACCGTTTCACTAAAATTGTGTTTAATTGTGCATTGGTACTACTTTTAAATACTATACTATAAATTGAATAAATGAAAACATTTTACAATTGAGATGAGTGAGATTTCACTAAAAATCAATAAATTGAGGTGCACTTTCACTAATTTTCACTAATTTTAGAAAATTTTCGTAAGTCGTATCTTATCATTTTCTGATTATTCAGTGAAACGTAATAAAATCTGTAAACAATAAAATAATTTTGGTAACGCTAATGTAGAGTAAATATATGCGATGGTTGTATACCTTGAACCTAAAAGAAAAGAAGAAAATAAAAACTCGCGAATAATAATGTTTATTTTTTTCCCCTTGATATATCCATCATCCGATTTGTGAATACCGCAGGCGTCGGGGCCTCTCGTTAATTATTTCTTCATTGAAGCCTGGGCGCTGCCGTGCGAGCGCAATTTCGCAATGTAATAACGCGCGCCTGGAGCATAATTTACGAAAATCGAAGCACAATTTGTCGAAGTGCACAAAGAGAGAACGACGCGGCGGCCGTGCAATGATTGGACGGTAAGTTACCGCCCGGCCATTCGTTACTGGCCTCGGCCCGCGTGTGCATACGTATTTTTGCGGAAAGAGAAGAAAGAAGGAAGGAGGAGGAAATAATGTCCCGACGAGCTGGATTTTTATGCATTATGTAAAGCCGGCGCAGCGGGCAATAAAAACTCGCCTCGCCTATATAGACCTCGCAATTTATATTTCGACTCCGCCGGGCGACGCGCGATCGCGAGACAATGTCGGGGTGGAGTGAGGAGGAGAAAGAAAGAGAGAGAGTGAGTGTGTGTGTGTGTGTGTGAGAGGCGAATCGTGGGTGTGAAATATGCATGGGGCAAAAATTCGCGAGTGATTCCTTTCACATGAATCTTTGAGCCGCGCGCGAGATAAAGGACGCGGCCGGGCGAGCGCGCGACGGACAAAGGGGACTTTTTTTTTAACGGTCAATGGACTTGGAATTCAAGGAAGGTCAATACTCGTGGCAATAAAGCGTTTTTCAATGGCTTTTGCGCCTGTTTCGTTCAGTTGTATCTCACGATCGGGATAAATCTATTTGTACCTTTGTGACTGATCTATCAACCTTTTTTAATAATTCACTTCCGAAGTTTCAAATTTTCTTTAATCGTCATTAGAATTGCAATAAGATTTTTTTCGTGATAAGTTAATAAAATATCTATCTCCAAGGATAAAGTAAGTACAATCAATTTATTGACGTTAATACTGCATAGGCAGTATACAACTTTCATTCAAAGTAACGGTACATGATTAGATAAATTATACTTAAAGCTAAATAAAATTTTCAGGGATGCTTGTACAATGACACGATTTCCACTTAAGTAAAATCAAAATTATTTTCCTTGCCTTTAAGAAAGCTCGACTGTAAGAAACGAAATTGGCTCTTCGCTAAAGCCGATAAAATAATGAAAGCCGATAATGGCGATCGCGCGCACGCAAAGGGTTCATTAAGCCGTCGAGGGAATGGAATATCGTACGTACGAATCGCGCCTATACAGTCCACGAAATTTACTGCGTCGACGCGATACGCGAGACGTTTACACGGCGTTCGACAGAATTTATTGTATTATCGCGAAATTGTATCTAATTTATGCGCCCAGCTCTGCTGTCAGTCGATGATCCAATCCACGATTTTGCCTCGCACGTGGGGTCGTCACTAAGATTTAAAAATTTGAAAATTTTTTTTTTTTCATAGGAGATGTATAATCAAAGAAAAGGCTTCGCATGGTCTTATGAAATTTAAGATTATCAGCGTCGGATCTAATGTCGCTAAATATAAAGCTTACCAGGAAAGTCTCTCTCTTCTGGGTCACCGATATTTGGATGAAACTTTGGAAATTGTTTTCTAGTACCGAATAATGAAACAAACCACTTTTAGTTTGATCTCATAATAGGCCTTTATTTAGCAGATAGAGCAAGGTTTGTCAATATTACTGTTATATCTATATATATGATATTTTTAACATTGTGTATATGAGCAATGCAAATGTTTTTAATTTTGTCTTTTAAATAAAGGCCTATGAGATCAAACTAAAAGTGGTGGATCAGAGAACAATTCCCAAAGTTTCATCCAAATCGGTGATCCAGTGTTGAACATTAATTATTTTTTAAGTGTTTTGTTGAACAGAGCTTTTAATGTATTTTCGAGATTGACAAAATCGTAATAAAGTATCCATTATGGGAAAATGTCGTAAAGAGTAAAGGCTGAAACGCATAAATAAAAAGTTTACAGTCAATAAAAAATCTTTGGTAAGAAGCTTCATAAATCACTCTCATTTATTTCAGAAGATGTAAACATTTTTTTTTTAATGGATTAATAATCTGACTGCTCATTCAGAAACGAAATAATTATTTTATTTCAGAAAATTTTGTAAATTTGAAAATTTAAAACTTTTAATAGCCACCAATTTTGATTATAAGTGATCCGTATAAAAAATACATTTGAGTATGTACAGTTTTGGTTCGCAAATTATGGGTTCACACAAATCTTAATTTTTTCTATAATTAATATTGCATATGGAATGGAACGAAGTTGGCATGGGTGTCTTAATATTGGAAGAAGCTTTGGGATCTGCCTTGCCGATCAAGTCGGTCTTGCTGAGAGAAACCTAAAGCTTTCGTGAGAGGGAGACTCCTACTTGATGGTAAGAGGCAAGGCGCGAGAAACATCTTTTTCGATTTGCTTTCAAAATAAAAGTGCGACAAACAGCGAAATTTTCTCATGGAGAAAAATGAACGCTAACAGATTTTTAAAATATTTATATGCTATTATCAACTTAAACGTAGTAAAAAATTTTGGAAAATTATTCAATTTACTCACTGGATGTAGAAGAAAAATTTGATACTCCTGTACAACTGTAACCCGAGCAACACTAAAGTCAAGCCAATGTAAGTTTCACAGGAGCAAACGAATTCTTTAACTTCCACTCTCCGATTTTTCTTTAAAAGCAATTGTTGATTCAATAATTTCTCCGATTTATTAAAAAAAAAAAGAAAAAAGAAATTAAATAGTTATAATATAAACCACGTAGCAATAATAATTAAGATAATAAATCTTCCTTGAATCGACAAAATCAGATCGATCCATTAGATGCCTAATAAAACATCAATTTCAATCTCAAAAGCCCATTAATGAACTCATCACGGTACATTTTCATACACCGTAAAGTTTGAAACGAGCCCGCGGCGGCATAAATCAGCGAAACCGAAAGAGGGTTATACCCGCGCGCCGGCGCCCAATTAGCGCTCTCAATGCTCTCGAAAAAGCGGCGACGGCGCGTGGCCGGCATACGAAGTCGGAATATCGCGGCGCCATGCGAAACGCGCGTCGCGCCGAAAAGCGCTCGCTCGTTCGAGAGAATCAGGCGAGCGGCCTGCGGCGATAAATCTGGCCGATCGTCCTCCCCGCGCGAGCAGCGCGCCGCCCGGCGCACACATATCCGCGACAAACTCCTTGGGAAAGTAAGCTCTTATCTCGGCGGCTCTCGCGTGTGCTCGGCATATGTAAAGTGTCCTGGCGAGGCGCGCGCGCGCGCACGTCGCTATCGCCTCCATCGCGTCGCTCACCGGTATATAGGTGTGTTTGCGTGCGCGCGCCATTACGCCGCGGAGGCTCACCTACCCGCGACTCGCGCTCTATTACTTGATGAGTCATTTCGGTAATTGGGGCATATTTTACGCGGGATTTATTGGCCGAGCGTGAGCGCGTTTATTGTGCGCCCTCAACTGTGGGATTAGCATAAAGTCGTGCAAGACGATGAGGATGCCGGCGGCCGTGCTTGACCGCGCGAGAGCCACTACCGGGGCAGGTTTAGATTCTCTCGACTCTTCTTGTTTTTTTTTCCTTTTTTTTTTTTTTTTTTTTAACGAGTTAAGCGCACTGGCCGTTACCGCGCGCGCCTTACGTTTGCTTAGTGGCTTCGTTTTGTGCGGTCCAGCCTATTTATTACGGTGCGACGCGATGATCCTTTGTCTTTTTGGAGCCGCGCTTCCCTCACTGCCGATTACACATTACACGAGAATGAATATATTATCGCGCCGAGATGTTAACGACATGAATTTTTAATTTATTGTAGTTATTTTCTAACTTATTATTAGTCAGCTGCGTCCTCGTGGTGAAGCACCTGTATTTGCAAATATGTAAAAATTAAGTGTTTTTTAAAACTTTTTGAGTTCGTAAAAAGATCACTAGTTTATTAATCCTGCGCGGGATAAAATGTAATTTAATAAATCATAAGATAATATTTGTAGATGAACTCGGGGTATAGTGGACCTTGGGGCAAGGTGGGCCTTCGGGGCATAATTTGTCACCCCATTAAATATGTTGCATTTGATGTGAAAAACATTTATTGACAAAGGCTTTAATTTACATGAAACTTGTTAATAAATGTTTGTCACACTAAATGCAACATATTTAATGGGGTGGCCCACTATATGCCCCGAGTTCCCCTACATCAATTATTCATAACTAATAAACCAAGAAAATCATGTAAATCTTAAAATTAAGCACTATTTACTCACTAACTACAGAATTGTTCAACTAAAATCTGGATTTTTTTCCAACACAAGCGTATTTAACTGACCGAATGTAGATGTAGCACGCGATCTACAGTATCAGCAATACCTGATGCAGATCGGCCAGATAGTGCCCGAACTTCAGTAGATAGCAGTTGATAAGTTAAAGTATACAAAATAATTAATTAGTCAAGGATAACTATCATATTAAAAAAATTTTTTGATCGAATGATCATCAAATACAAATGCTTTTTTATCAAAAAAGGTTCATTTTATACTTTCAGGATAAAATGTTTCGCCCGATATCTTAACTAAATTGCATTTAACTTAAATAAAGATGTACATAGACCTTTTAAAGCCAGACGACAAGATTACGATATCGTAATTTAAAATTTTATTCAACCAATTGACCCATTTTTGTTTAAATGCATTTACTTATATAAATCTAATAAAGCATTCATTAGTAATATAGACGTATAAGTAATTTAAATAAAAATATTGTTCTCGACAAAATGAAGAAATCATGCAAGAATATGTAACAACAAAATAAAATACTCATTTTTTATTGGATTTAAGTAATTTATTTCCTTTTTGCAAAATAATGACCATTCGAGCGTTTCTCGACAACTGAACCAAAAAACTTCTTGCCAACCATGTTCACGTTTTAAAACCAAATATATGTATTACTCAAAATAACAATTGCTTGGCACTTCCTGTAGAACGCACCAAATCCTCATTCCCAATTAAATGCACAATAAATCGTATCCATAACAAATGTATATAGAACTAAGAAATTAATAATTTTTGATGATGAACTAGTAACCATCGATACATCAGAATCATCCTTTACGACACCATAAAAAGGAGTCAGTGAGAGCGCGCGAAAGCGTGCCCAACCGATCGCACCGCACGATAAATGCGAAGTGCCAACAGGTCGGGCCGCCAAAAACCTGGAATCGGCGTCTTTTCTTTCAAGGGCGAAACCCGAGACGCCGGTGCGGAAGCCGCGAAGCAGACGCGCCGCGCAAACGCGAAAAAAGGGGGGACGCCCCGGGTGGGACACTTAGGCGAACGACCCGCGGCGGCGATATTCAAAGTGGCCGGACGCGCGACAACCTCGCGAGTCTCACCGAGGGAGCGAGATTTCTCGAAAAAATTCACAAATCCGGCGAGTTTTCGGGGGCATTACCGTCACTACTATCGCCCACTTCGATGGCTATCGCGGTCTCGTAAAGTTGCGAGCCTGGAACCTCGCCGTTATTAGACGCGATATTGCGCATTTTGTTTATTAAGATTTCGCCTGATAATTTTTTAAGGGTCTGCTGAAATAGCGAATACTGGCTTTGTCAAAGCGCAAGGTGCTGTACGTTATGCACTCTGCAAGTTCCTTATATGATGTTTATACTAAAATTTATATTAAAAAATGTGGTAATTCTTTTAATAATTGCAGATAATTTTTATCTAACGAGCTGATAGTATTTGCTTCTGCAATTACATTGTATTTTTTATCGAAAGTGAGAGTAATGGTTGCTATAAGAAGTACATATTTTCTAATATTAATGTTTAATGATTTTGAAAATCCTTCATTAAATTGAAAAGTATAGCGTTTAATAATTTTTTATAATTCAATTAGTGTTGTGACATTAACAAATTTTAATTTGTTCCGATGCTATTGTTAATCAAAAATGAACCTCCACTATGTAATAACAGTTATTGGTATCAAATTATACTAGTTTAAATAATTGTATTTGCAAGATCTTCATTTTTGCTTTTTTGATAACTTTTGATTGAATTAACTTTTCTTAATGTAACAAGGAGTAAAAAAAACAGTTCACTTAAATTTTTTACATAATTTAATAAAGTCGCGCAAGAAAAAAAAAATATTTACTAAATTACGCAGATTTATGTCATTGCAAGAGATCACGAGCAGTGAATCACTCGTGGCGAATGGAATTTTTGGCGAAAAATACCGGGTGCGATGTGTCCAACGTGCTTCGCCTCATGTACATGCTGCGTGTGAAAGGCCGGATGAACTTTCTCGGCTGGTCGGCGCGATCTCGTTTAGATGAATGGGGCAATGCGGCCCGCTTCATTGAGCTGCCAACTCGCCGAAATCCTCGAGCACCAGTATTATATATATCCTCGGGCTACCAGACTATAGCACTGTGCAACTTCAAAAATTTTCTGGTTTTAGATGCTGTATGTGTCATTTTTATTCAAAGGTCTCGAACCTCTTAAAAGCCCTTTTCTGTTTATAGCTTAATTTACAGAATCTTTTAAAAAGTTATGAAAAAACCAAAATGCGATGTCATTTAATAAAGTAAAGTCGTTTCTACTACCAGGTGGTAAAATTGTTTTATTATATCCAAGTTTTTGTTAAAAAATAAATCTTACCGGTCGGCCGTCGTTCATCTATGACGTCACTTCATTTCTAACAATGTACTATCTACAACAGCTAATCCATTAATACTGGTCCAGAAATTCATCTGAAGTGCAAGTGCATAAAAGTGAATTTTTTCCCCAAGTGCGTAAAAATGCATTTTGTTGCACTTTCTTGCGGGTTGCATAAAATCTTAAAAATTTAAAAAATTTTCAAAAGTGACAAACATTTCTCCCGAACAAGCTTTAGCGAGCGAGGTAAAATTTGCACTTTTCTCCGTGATGCATAAAATTTTCAAAATATTACTCCCGAGTGAGCGATAGTGAGGAAGATAAAATTTGCTAGTAAATAAATAATTTACTGCGGGCATAACAACAATTTATATAAGTAATTGCATTCAACTTTGAACTTGACTATTAGGTATATCTAACACGTTTGTTTTAGCTGATTTTTATGCAACAAGCAATCGTTAAAGCCCAAGATCCTGCATCAATTATTTAATTAATTTATTAAAACAAAGTTGAAGGCAGTATAACTATTCAAGAAACAGCCAACAATGCGAGATAACGGTCGATTAATAAAAGTTTCACGGAGAATCAAAGCCGCATCGTTGAAGGAGAGCCGAAAAAAAAATCTTCTCGACTCATCATCACGGGCGCGGACGACTGTGCCGTCGATGGAGCTCCTAGTGGCTAAGACAGCGATGAGAAAAGGAGAGAAAAAATTGTGAGAGAAGCGAGAGAAACCCACGCGGAGATCCGAAGAGAGGAAAGAGTAGCCGGTGGGCGCGTGAAGGTGGGGAGATGCATGCCGACACGGTCCGGCCGGGTCTGGATGTTTTCGGTGTCGCATTACCATGTGGCTCTCTCTCTCTCTCTCTCTCTCTCTCGCTCTCTCTCTCTCTCTCTCTCTCTCTCGACAAAGGATCGCGCGGGATCCTTATCTCCGTATCGCCTAACTTGTTAACATACCTAACCTGCCCACGATATCCTGCGAGAACCAGCAACCTCCGTCCCTTTCTCTCCGCCCCCTCGGCGGCACCCGCAAGCACCACCCCGGCCCTCGTGTTCCCCGGGTCGTTCGCGAGTTGCGCCAACAGCCCGGCAGCGCCTTAGCACCTCGACAGCTCAATCTCGCACCTGCACTTTTCTACGCTCCTCGCCCTCTCGGATAATTAGGGTGTTAATTGCGTTTTCCGGGCTTTCGTTTTATGATCCCTTGTTTTATTACTGTACACGCGATGAACTGACGTTGTTTTAGGTAATAGTACACGTTGTCAAATAAACGATCATCATCACGTCATCATTCCTCATCATGAAACTAATTTAATTAACGTGAAGTTTAAAGACAATACATTTTTAATAGTGAATTAATGATTTACACATTTCATATGATATAGAAGCAGTTGTTTTATCTACTTATTTTATTGTAAAACACCACGACGTTTTTATTTGACTATATTACTACCTTTATGATGTCTACAATTCATATTATCATTAAAAAACACATTCTTAATGATATATCTTATTGTAATTTTTATAAAGCTATTTTACTTAAGCAGATTCGTCAATAGCACATCATATCTATATTAATAATATTGGAAATAATATTAACCAGACTTATTATTTGCAAAACATGCTGCAAGAATTATTAAAAATATAAATGTCAAAAGTTATACCGGATAAAATGCTCATCATATGTGAATTTGAAAAATCTAACTTTAAAATAAAAATAAAATTGTTTCTTAAAGTTGATAAGAGATAGACTGCATTAATAAATAAATAAATTAACACGCAATTGATACCAGAACAAAACTAATTCAAAATGTTTAAACTTTTCTTACATAATTAAAAGTCCTACTGAATTTAATGTAATCTTTATTATTAATTTTAATACGAAAACGTAAAAAATAGATTTGTTAATTGCAACAAGGATCATTATTATTCTCTAAAGGTATAATCTGATAAAAGGCGGCAATTACAAATGAGTTTTGAATTTTGTAAGGATACTAAATTTCGATTTTATACAGGAAGCAGTCGTTCGGTCGACTCTGAAAAAAAGCAGGAAGGTCACAATAGTATATTCTCCCGACAATCACATAGTATCGTTATCTTGATTCAACTCCCCGTGAGCGAGGAAAAACTGGAAGTGCAAGGCACTTATTAGGTTAAGGGCACTACGTGACACTATGCGTAGGACCAGTCGTTTTCAGCTTTTCACGCTCTTTTAAAGGCCGATTTTCCCACCCTTGTTTTACACGACCGAACTGACCAAATTTAATATTCCAAACGCTCGTTTTCTATCCGAAACATTATAATACAAGGCTCACATCAATATTTTACGTCTGATTAACGTTTCCCTGTAACAAACGCCTCGAAAAGAAATGCCGCTTTGATACGAACATTAACATGTAAACGGCATTTTTAATGCAGATTATATGCTAATCGAATAAAAACTGACAAGCAAAGAAGCACCCGCACGCACAAAAGCATAATTTGTATCCCCGATCGGCGAGTAGGTAACATAAGCGCTATACTCGAATAATTCCGGCGACAATCATAAAAAATCGGCTATCGCCTTTCAAAGCGCGCGAAGCCGCAGATCACACTCGAAACTCGGATGAATCCCACCCACCTGAGAGCGGCATCTCCGCCACATCGTCCGTAACTCAAGCGACGATTCCTCGGCGGCGGCCGAAAGAGCAAAATTAATCACGCGGCTGGCGCCGGACTTCACACGAAAAATTACCATACACCGGCGCAGGAAAGCATCTGGGCATTAATTTGCCGCTGCGAGGAGTCGACGCGCCAGGCCCATCAGTCATCGGAAATCGCGCGGCCGGCGGGAAGAAAAAAGGGAGCCGCGCACGAGGAAAGCCCGCCGGGGGTGATTTCTCTATTAGATCGGCGGGAACCCCCGCCGGCGGCGACCGCGCCGGCCCACCGCGACGGACGGAGTTGTGCGTCAGGGCTTCGCGATTTTTTTGGTCTCTGTCGCCGAGTGAGGATGGAACTCGGCCGATCGGCACTCGACTGCGCCGCGCGCGCCCTGTCATTGCTGAGGAATCTCGAGGAGCTTTTGAGGTCCTTAGGGAGCCGCGGAATTCAGGGTAAATGCAGTGCAAACGATTTTCGGTGTTACGTGGCTCAGCGAAAATTGTATACTCCTGGGGATTTGGCAAACGATTTTTAAGTATTGATTTTTCAACGATGAGAGACTTTTGTTTCGTAATTCTAGGTAGATGACGTAATTTTAAGAACAGTATTCAATCTTTTACTGCATATAAAAGTGCACTTTTTTATTTAATTTAATTTAAAAAAAAAACGTTACCAGTAAATTAGCAGTTAGCAAATAACTGTCGTCAAAATGAAAAATAACTTTTTTTAAATAAATTTTTTTATAATACAATGATTTAACTAAATCGATTTAAAAAAATTTTGAAAAAAGAGACGATAACTTATATATACAATTTTATTAAACAGTTCCAGTTGTTTACATAGGTATAAATAAGAAAAGAATTGGTGATTTTATTAACTGCGTAATATTCATAATAAGTTATTAAAATGAATTCTTTTAGAGATTAAAAAATTTCAAACGAATAAATCTTGTGTCCATAATGATTGAAATAAACCTACTATTGGGGACTTTAGAAAGAAATGTTATCTTCCGAACAATCGCCATGTGGGAATCGAATATTAATTACTACAAGAATCTGTGCTGTATAAGATCCTAAATTTTAGTTTAAATTTAATTAGTACAAGTCCGCAACATCTATTTCCAAAAATAATAGGCTGTAAATTAACTATTTCATTAATTTTGCTAATAGAGCACGTTGCCCATACTTTTTCCTCAGTTTAATTGCGCTTATTTACACAGCGTCGAAAATCGAAAGTTCACCCGATCGATATAAATAAACTGAGAAGGACAACAGTGCAAAAAAAGTAGCTGCAGGGAGACGCTAATTTCAGTATCTTACGCGCGCAGCTTAACCGACATATTATGGGCTTTTTGTAGAGGCGCCATTTTTTGCCGTCGAATAATTTAGGGAAGGGTCGTGTCGAATTTATCCTTGACATAATCTTTCAGCGTTTACTCTCACGGCTTCGGTGTGGTATCTTTTGAAGTGGCGCTTTCGCTCGGAAACACCGACGCAATTATCCCTTACAGGATAACCGACGGTCATCGCAGGCCCCCGGGATTCTGTGTTTATCTCGAAAAGTGATAAATGACGGCGATGAACGCGATAATGGCAAAACAACCAGCATCCACCGATTCGACACGAGCTCAAATGGAAATCATTTCCGGCACAGTCGTCATCAGTGCTCTCGGATGCAGAAATAAACGCCGGGGACCATTCGAATATATACTTAATGATCAATCAAACTTAGGTAGTAAAAACCTCATGAGCTGTGACTACTTTTTACAAGGTAATTTAATTAGTCAATTAGTCACAGTCTCATTCAATAAACCTACCCTCTCAATGATACGGTGATTGATAACATTTTGTAACTATAAATAATAAAATAGACAGAATTTTTCGAAAATATTTTGATCATCCAATTATTAGCAGCTCCACTTTGAAGCATAACGTTACGAAAAAAAAATCTGAATCTCTTTTAATTACGCCGCTACCCTTTTAATGACACGGTGGTTGATAAAATTTTGTAACTATAAATAAGGTAGACTGAATTTTTCGAAAAATGTTCAGTTATCAATTATTAGCGGTTATACACTTTGAAGCATAACCTTACGAAAAAAGAATCTGCACGCAATTAAGTTTATTACAATCCCACCTTTAAACAGTGTATCATCATCGGACAATTTTGTGCGCGACTGCAAAGGAACGGGATACGCGAAATCCCAGGGAGAAAAGTAGAAAATCAGTGAGTGCTTATGGGAGGAAGAGAGCTAATTAAAGAGTCGCACCGGGGCAATCCGAAAAATAGTCGGCGGCGGCACTCGGCCACAAATATTTGGACTAGTCCGAGACGTGGTCGCGCTAAGAGTTAAGGAGGAAGGTGGCCTCGATCGCATCCTGCACGGCTCTCGCGTCCACCCGAATGTTTGCTTCCTTAGAGACGCGCCTCCTTAATGAAATTACAGGGAGGGACCGCGCGCGCCAATTAGCGGTGGTCCAGAGACCGAGAATGACAGAGAGAGAATGAGAGAGAAAGAGAGAGACGTAAAAAGGGGCAGAGAAACAATAAGAGAAAAGGTAAGGAGGTCGGAGGGCCGGAGTGGGACGCTCCCTTGTTATGTTTCAGAAGGATGCGAGTCCGCGCTCTTCACTTCTTTTTGTAAGCTCGTTAATGATTAATTTGTGAAATAGTTTATAGTTTGTTAAGTATATGAGGAGATGGCGAGAGCTGGGCTTTTTGTGGGTGCTCTGATTGTGGCTTCATCAAGACGTCTTGGCGATCTCGGACCATTCATTTCGACTGCTTGCTGAAGGTAATATTTTGTTCGATACAATAAATGCATTTAAGAAATTTCATTAAATGCATTTTTTTATTTTCAATTATTTAAGTAATAGTAATTACTCTGCGTTCCCGTCGAAATCGAGAAATCACGCGAGCAAAAAAAAACTCAATTTAAAAAAATGTTTTAATGTACTGTTTTTTTTCCACTATGCAATTTTTAAATGACGTATTTTTATAACTATTAGAAGAGAAGATTCTTTTGCATTCGAAAATAATCAATTCCAACTACTTTCCTACTTCGACATTCGAGATTCGACTATTTTTGAGCGAAAACTGCACTTCTTTGAAATGATTTCTAATCATTTATTACACTGTTAGAAATATCCTCGAAACTTACACCAAAAAGTGTAAGTTTTTTCTTGAAACATCTCGGTCAGTGTTATTAAGGAACCGTTTGTATGTGGTCGGTGAATCATAATAGTAAATTTATTTATCAACTGCCTCGGTGTTACTTTTTCACTTATTGAGTGTCATTTATTATGTATTCATAATGTGCGCTAGTTTCACTATTTGGTGTGATTTCTTGAACATTTTTTCTTTATACACCGTCTCGGTGTTTATAGCGCTATTTTAACACCGAAAAGTGTGAAACTATTTAATCGTTAGACCGCTCAGTGTAATACGATGTATTATTGTAATTTTACACCAAAATTTAACACCGATTCATTACAACTCTACACTTTGGTGTAAAGTTGTTCAGATATTTTTTTAACAGTGTAAAGTAAATAATAATTATAAGGTACCTGTGCCTAATATGGGCATGCGCCTTATATGGCCATGTTCTGGTATTTCGAATTGACCCGCGCTACAGCTGCGTCCCCTCATGGTAATAGTTCTTTAGTATCA
>JAWWEN010000002.1:3720736-3759173 GCA_035582955.1 Sycophila texana
GTAGGTGTGCTTTCAAATTTTTTTTTTTTATTTTTAATACCCCAGTTGTTTGTCTATTTCCGTAGAATCCCACATATGTATCCCGTATTAAAATCTTAAAGTTTGAAGCCAAATATCTCAATTACTTTTAATTATGGTCTAAACCTTTTTAAAATCGATATAACACTGAAAAAAAACGATTTTCCGGAGAACGTCCTAGAAATGATGAGTCTAAAAGTGAAGCTATAGCTATTCTTTATGATCACGCGGTTAGTCTATACGAACATAATAAGATGGATCGGTACTTGATAATTGCATTAGCAATGATCAGAAAGGTAGAGACATAAGAGAAAATAAAATGTTTTTTTTTTTTAATTTATAACTAGTGTAATTTTTTCTTTAACTATTGTAGTCTTTAATTTTTATTTTTATTTAGAAGAAAGGCATTCAAAATGAATTTTTAAAATAATATATATAAAATCATCTCTTGACATATTAATCGCCCGCAGTTCGATAGATATGCCTATAGTAAAATAAAAAATAAATTCTTTTACTTTCAGACTCATAATTTCTCAACGACAGGAAAAATATGGTGAATAATTAAAAGAAATATTAAAAATTTTACACTAATGATAGAAGAATTAGCAAACTTAATAAATATTTATATTTACGACATAAATAAAATAAGGGAGAAAACTATCTCTGTAAAAATAAATAAGTGAAATTTGACTAAAATAAATGAATAGTCACTTATTCTACGTAAAAAATCTTCCACTTGCTGCAATAAGTGGAAGATATTTAACGTGAAATAAGTGAATATTCACTTATTCTAGTGAAATTTCACTTATTGATTTTTAGAGGGAGTTACGACCACGAGAAAAACGAGATGATCGAAGAATTTCTTAGTTCTGATGGGTAGTTTTGCACGTAAACAGTCGCGAAGCAATCGAAAGAAAAAGCCGCTATTTAGCCATTAATTACAACAATGAGAGTCCGATGAAAGAGAAGAGCAGCAAAGTGGGTGAAACAGATCCTTGCGCCGGAGAGCAGTCGATTAGACCGGCACCTCGTCAGCAACACCTTGGGCAAACACACTCGGGCAGCGATCGGTCGTCGCGCGCGACATTCCCGGCGCAGCTTCATTGAGCCTGAGCAAACCTCTTGCCACACTCCCACGGAGGAATTCAAATGGCCAACAAAAGAGCCCGTCGAGGCGCGATAGATCCGGCGATTTTTCGAGAGCGATCGGTAGTGTCCTGTTTGAGAGGAAGCAGGCGTGCGCCTCTTTCGTCTCTCTGTCCCGATGCCGACGTGTTTGCCGAAGCTGTTAGTCGTGAGGCTCGTGCGGCGAGCGCCGCGTGTATGCGCGGCCCGGCAGGCGCGACCTGTACGGCTTATTTGACAAGTGCGACCGCCTCTCGATTTCCTATATGAGCCTGCCCGCGCGCGGGCGCCGCCGCCGCCGAGGTGTCAATGTTTTGCCTAGGCATTATGAACGTTGGCCCAGCGGAAATGTTCCAGCCGACTGTGGGACTCTTTTATTTTTCTTTTCTCCTGTACTGAGGTCATTAACTGGCGACTTATCGAAATTACTCTGTCATTGAGTTTAGCTCGATTTTCTTTTCTTTGGAAATTAGAGAGCTGGACTGATGTAACTTCAAATTCAAATATTTTCTTTTTTCTGGTCTAGAGTTCAATAGTAATATTGAAGTATAATTACTTTTTTAAAACATTGTGTATAATGTACGTTAAAGGGAAAAATCGGGATGAGGAAAGTACATTGTTTGGGTGTAAAATAATAATCAATATGATTTCGATAATTGAACGGTCTTTGGTTTAATATGATACAACAATATAGTATATAATATTTTGTAGCTTTTCTTTATATCAGATCTGTTTATATACAATATATACGCAAAATTAATCTTTTATACATGAAAAAATATTACTTCGAAAGCCTGATAATGTGACTGGCAGTGCGCACGTATATTTTCAACACGTACATTGAAAAGATGTTTGTGTGCAGTCACGATCAAAGGCCGAACCATATAAATCCTTCCGTGATTTACAACTTAAGCGCCGTGATAAATGAGCTATGCAGCGTAATAAATTAATGATCGCGAATAAAAGGAAACGTGTACTCTATATAAAGTGCGGAAAGATTCACTCGGCGTAGTAAAAGTAAAAGAAACTCAAGACCGTGGGTTTTTTTTACTATGATTATTCCATTTTTGTTTTATATTCTTTCATAATTTTACAAAAATCAACGTGTTCTCGCTCCAACAAGAATTTCATACGCGCAAATTCGATACGATTTCGACGGTGGCGTAATTTTGTAAGACAATACAATGCATTTAAAAAAATAAATGACGAGTACAAAATACAAAGCGAAAAAAAAAATAAATAAAATAAGTACGTGAAGTGATGAGAAAAACAATGATAACGAAACGGTCGAGAGTGACGTCTCGATCGACGACCGGTTTTGCGAGGAACATCATTTTCATTACACATTTGCTTTTATATTTATCTTTACTTTTACATAATTAGAATCGATCGAAGCTGGGGGATGCTAAGGCACGCGTGAGAGGCTTAAGACTTAAAAGTGTCGAATCGAGATTTACAAATATTGTGGCCGCAAGTTAAGTCTTAAATCCATCCTAAACGCGCTTTAACATTCTAAATAGCCCGAACTGCGCTGCTGCGTTCCTTGGAAAAAGCTTTGTTTTTTCTTGGAGAAAGAAAGGGGTGTGAGGGGGTGGAAGGGTCAACTCAAACGCAGCTTCGTCCCGGCGCGCACAGCTCGAAAATTTTCACGACGTTAAAATCCAAAAATATATATATATTTTTTTTAAAAGTACACGTCTACAAAATTAAAAAAGAAATCGATAAAAACGTATGATTAAAAAAAAATAGACGAGAAAAAATAAATGCTTTTCTAAAAAAGAAGAAAGACGAAAATATAAAAGTTTCGAGTGTGCCGTGAAGCCTTGTTTGGTTCGAGTCTACAAAAAAGTTATAAAGGCCAAATTTTTTCAACGAAAAAGTTGCCAGAACTTTTTTTTTTTTTGTTTAGTTTTTGTGGAACATAACATTTTCATCTCATGTCCCGAGTAGGGATGCACGTCAATGCTAAAATTGTTGGGGGGGGGGGGGGAGTAGAAAAGACGCAAAGAAAAGTGCGTCGCAGCAGCGTAGCTCGTACGACCGGAAGCTCATTAAAAGTGGGCCGGTATACTCATATTCATATACTATACGCCTTTTTCCGTGTTTCCATATCATTTTTTCTTACTTATTTACACCTTTCATCCGTGGAACGAAGTTATACATACATAATATATAAATCTATATAATATGCATATATAATATACTTTTAAATATAGCGTTCGATCAGGCGTCACGTAAAGTCTTTACAAAAATAAAATAAATAATCTGAATAAATACGCACGATAATAATAAAAAATATTAATATTATTAAGAAATAATTACACGGTTAGTCAATAAATATTAATCGTAGATAGGATATAACAAGGACGGGATTTAATATCTCTCGAAATTTCGGCTCCTCCCTTTGAATACTCTAAACGCATATTGTTCTCTTCGTTTTTACGTGCCCGAACGACACGCTCCTCGCTGATGCGCTCGTCCTCATCCGTCTCGCTCCGTGAGCGCTCTCTCGCATCGTCCTTCGCCCGTTAACCCAACGCGAAATTTGCACTAACTCCTAAGCGAACGATCAATTATCCTCGAGGTCGAGATGATCGCCAGTCGACGGGATTGTCGCGCCGATGGACGTTTCGCCAATTCTCGGTGAATTCGACGCTGCGGCGAAAACGATCGGCCGACCGATCCCCCGCCGCGCGGCACGGTCCGCTCATCGATGGGCCGGCCGCGCGTCCGCTGCGATCATTCCGCCTCGAACGCGCGGAACTTAAGCTAAATTGTATACTGTGCGTGGAAACGTGCGCGCGATCAATACTATTCTTCTCCTAAATTTAAATAAGTATATAACGTGCGAGGGGATGATCACGATGATCGCGTGTCGCTTTTGACACTCGTGTGTATACTGTGTTATAATACGCGCTCCTGTGTATTCTGTACCGTGTGGACGTGTGCGTGTGCGTGCGTGTGTGTGTGTGTGTGTGTGTGTGTGTGTGTGTGTGTGTGTGTGTGTGTGTGAGTGTGTGTGTCTATGCGGGGGTGGCGAAAGCCGACGTACTGAAGCGACTCCTCTCGAAGGTATACACTTCCTCCCTTTCCCTCCTCGTTGCTTTCGAATGTACACCGAAGCACTGGTCGGCTCTGTCGCTTGCTCGGTGCACTCCTCGGTCGGGTGCTCCGCGCTCGCCCCACTCGACTCGGGAACGATGCATGAACCGCGGCCGGGATGGCGTGATTTTTTTTTTATTGCTTCACGCCAACGCATCCCCGGGGCTCTTTCGCGCTTTTGTCGGCTCGCAAGAGGGCGAAAGCGCCCGCCGCCGTTCATGCGTCCTCCGCGAGGCCGAGCTCCCTGTGGCAGCTGATCGGCGCGGGAGCACGGGGCAGTCGACTCAACGTAAGGAGCCCCTCCCGACCGGCTCGGCCGACGGGAGGACGGGGCGACGCTCGGGGGGTCCTCGCGCGCAGCACTCGAGCTCGTTCCTCTCGCCGGCGCTCCGATCACGAGGGGAGAAGGAGGGCCTTCTGCAGGCGGGCGCGGTGGATCCTGCGATAGCGCGCCAGCCTGCGGCTGCTCGGGTCGCCGTTGCCGTTGCTCGTCGTCGTCGCCGCCTGATTGCGCCGGCTCTCGCCTTGCCATCCTCAGGACTTGATGTTGCGCACCAAGTGCTCGAACACCTCGATCACGTACTCGAGGCCGTTCATGTAGTCGCGGAAGATCAGCCAGTCGCGAATGTCGCGGTGGCTCGCCTGCTTCGACATGTCGCGGAAGTCGCGCGTCATCACATCGCGGCTGATGTCCGCGCGGGGCGTCACTCCGCGCTCTGCCAGCGCCATTTGGAGCTCGCACAGGACCTGCAACAACAAGCGAAAAATCTTCATTATTCATTTGTGTCGTCCTTTTGTCTTTCGATTGTTTGAAAAAGGACGTTATTATTTGTCTTGCTGGAAAGGCATTTTTAAGTGGGGAGACGAAAAAAAAATTAAGAAGGGGACGCGTATTATGGGTAGTGGAAAAAAGAAGACACACGCGTTTCTTCGGCATGATATCATGATCCGATAGTAATCTAATTGCGCGGCGTTTTCCAGCGCGCGCCGTTGGAATGCTGCTTTCTTCTGGCGTGGAAGCCGAAGGATGCGCGTTTCGTAAAGGACAAAGCAATGTCTTCCGCGATCGAACTTTTATCGTTTTCTGACGTTTCCTGACGGCCGGAATGTCATAGTTTATGCCTTCGGTTGTACGCGCAATACTTCCCACTCCCGTGCGTGACTTATTACCGTTTCGCAAACGCGAGATGAAAGACAAGAATTATATTTCAACAAGCAAAAATCGATCTAATTTAAGTTTGAGGAAGAAAAACAGGGGAGAAGAAAGGAAAGAAATACCTGCTAAGCTTTCAGATTTCGACATGAAAATCGGGATGGCTCGTAAAATATCGCATAAATAAAAGTATCGCCCGGCTCTAATGACAAACCGCGGTGTGCCATTGTGAAAGTGGCTCGGATTTTTTGCCCCGATCCCCGTCTCTCCTTTTAAAAAACTTTAAAACCTCGGTCCCGATGAAAATAAAACCGAGTTTACTGCTTATTGTCGTACTGTCGTTTTTTCCTTCTTTCCCCCCGGTTGGATCCTAAAATTATCGGCCGCCGGTGACATTTTCTCTTTCGCTGGATGGAAAGCGAGCGGGGAAGGTTTATGGACTGTGGAAAAATGGAAAAGTCGATGCTTACCGATCGGAGATTGTATTCCACGTCCTTGAACTGCTTGCGGAACTCGAGAGTGAAGTCCTCCTGGTCCCAGGCTATCTGCTCGAGGCCCACTGCGTACCTTTGCATGTATTCGTATGCGTCTAGTAGTGCCGTGTCAATCTGCAAACACAAAAACAAATGCGTTCCTTTAGACAATTTACTTCGTTTACATAAGAAGAGCGAAGAAAATTTAGCCTATTTTGCATCAAAGTTCATAAAATAATTATTAATTCTTCTTGGACCAATGCAGCGATTTGAAAGAATGAACTTCGAGAGACAAGTAACGGAAATGAAGAGAGATTTTCGATTTGGAAAACAGACTCACCATGCGCACTTCCAGCTTATCAAGGAACTCTTGCTTCAGCTGCTCGCCAAGCTGCTTGGGTATCTGCTCCCGACTGGGCAGCCAGTTGTAGTGGTTACCTTTCCACGTCAAGTGCAGATCCACGTAGTCTGTGTTGAACGTTCGTCTGATCTGCAAATTAAAAATAACCAGGCACGTTAGTCCAATCCAGTGACATTCACCGCAATTCAATTTGCGCAAAGTATTAATATATATTTCAATTAAAATTTTATCTTTTTTTTTTTTTTTTTTTTTGCAAACTCATCAATTTCTTTGTACGATTGGAAAGAGACTCAACGAAAATAGACAGATAGAAGCCAATCGCGAGAAAACGTCAGTCTGTCCGAGATAACGAAGCGGAGGCTGGTAGATCTCCGCGCGGTGCCGATTAAAGGTCTCTCTTTCTCCCGGCCCCGAAAAAGGAGCCGCGCGGTTACATAAAGGAGCGGCCACATGATTCACATTTCGGCTCCGGAACTGGAATATTACGCGTGGACTTTTTTGCGCCGTTTCTCGGTAGGTTCCTAAAAAAGCGGCGCGCGCCAGACGTGGGAATCGCCCGGGTGTCTGTTCCAACCTACTCGATCCGACGTTCAGCGGCCGATAGACCGATACGCGGATAACGCCCGCTGATAAGCCGCTATTAGATGATTCAAATCGGGGAGCGAGGATCGGAGCGCCCAGCTCAATCGAGTAATCGACTACCAGGAAAAGCGCATCGCGCTCAATTGGCCTCGATCTAGCTCGAGGGAGAGAGAGAGAAAGAAAGAGAGGCTCGGGCGACAAAAAAAAAATTGAAGTTGCCTCGATGCAGTCGCACTATCGGACGAAAAACGAGAGCTCGCGCGATCTAAACAAGAGACAGGGGCACGCGTGGCTGGACTTCCGAGTAATGGTGGCCCCAGCTGAGCTTATCTCGGCCGTGGAATGGCAACAGCCCCCGACGGCAAAACAATGGCCGATGACACCCGCGCGCTCCTTGCATCGGACGACTTCGCTTTTGTTTTCATCGAGTGCATTCGAAATCTCGGCGATTCTCTTATTTTGTTTAAACGGAGCTCCCTCCGATCGACTTACAATTATACGGACGGAGTCGGAGTCGAGGTGGGCATCGCGGTTATCCGTGGAATTCTTTTAGGAAAGAAAGAGAGCCAGACGGACACTGGAAGGCGAGGAGTCGGCAGATATAACGCAACCTCTAATTAAGGCAGAGCGCAGGGTCGATTTTGATAAAAATATTCGTGTGACTCTGGTTTTGGTATACCCGAAAATTTCACAACTACTAATAAGCGGTGCAAAAGCTGGAGGCAGGAAAAAAAAAGAAGTCGACGACGGCGAACAAAAAAGGCTGAGGAACGAAGGAGGCTAATTGATTTTGGCGGGTCCAGACGCTACACGCTCGGTTACCTACGATACAGCCTACTTCCTCCGCGGAGGTTCGCGCGCGCGCCTACGATTTCGAAGCACTGCTTCATTTTACGAGCAAGTCTTCGCCCGCAGGGGAAGTCGCGATTTTTACGAGGCGACTGCACTCGTTACCGACAATGTCTTCATTCTCTTTCTCCTCGTCTCCGCGAGCGACTGCCTCGATTTTTTTTTTTTTTTTTTACGGCGTAACCCCGTTAATTTTTCATTCGACCGTTTTATTAAGTCACAATCCGAGCCACTTAATTACCGTGCCTTAAATCACGGCGATCGAAGGAAAGTCGGCAGGGCGTCGATCGGTATCGGCGCTCCGCGTTCGCTGGGTGAGCGCGCGAGTCGTAAAACGCGCCGCATTTAATTAGCGGCCGACGGGGCACGCGCGTCCTTTTGAACTTTAGCGCCGAGGTGGGTCCGTCGCGTATATACAAAGTTTCGATGGCCGGCCTTTCACAACGCGGCGGTCCGCGTTTTTTATGCGACGGAAATTGCCGAAGGCAAATATCACGCGAGAAAATAAATTAAACGCTCGCTATAAATACACGGGAGAGATACGCGTGGTTTGAATTTTCAATTCATCCTGACTCATTGGCTTAAACACCTTCAATTAGTGCAGGAGATAAAGGTTTGCTCGATCGATACATTCTACAAAAATTTCTTCTTTTCATCCGAAAATTGTTGCACGTGTTAAGTAATTTTTGCATTTTGAAGTAGGTTGATGTCTGCGTCGAACGACCGAACGCGTTAACGAAGAAAGTAATTAAAGGAAAAAATGCTCAACGCGACAAAGAAGAAGTTCGAGCGAACAAAAAGGCGCATGAACCGCGCACAAAAAAAAAAGTGGCGAGGCTGCGCATGTCGGCGTCGGCCAGCCACGGGCAAAGCGGAGGCCCAAAGTGAGTCGATACAGTACGTCAAGAGGACGGCGTATCCGGTCTCGCCCGCGATACATCCTCCTTTAGTATGCAGGCAACGCAATGTCGGTGTATGCCGACGCCGCCGTAGCCGCCGGGCAGCCGCCTCGTGTCCCTCGCACTCCTTGCCAGTCCCCCGCGCCGATTCTGATTTATCGGAATCCGTAGACTAAATCGCGCCCCTTATCGCACCGCCACCGGACCCACTAAAGGGCAGGCGAGCAACAGTGTATATTATCGCTGGGTAAACAAAAGCAAGAACAATCGCGATATCGATCGGCTCCCGGGAATTCGCGACGATAAGGCCCAGAAGGCCCGGACGCGCAGTTTCCGGCGGCGCTGGGCCGCGATAGGCACTCGACACCCGTTCGAACGCGGAAAAATTTTTCGCGCCCGCGCGCAGGTGGTCGCTCGGTACTACCACTGGCGACGCACTGTCTGAGCTGGCGGCCGAGCTGACGTCGCTCCGCCGCTTCCGACTAATCGCCGCGGCTGGCGCGGCTCCGTCAGACCGCGGTTTCCGTTCGCCTCGCAAAAGACGTCACATTATTTCTGGCGTTTTTCGGGAAGCGCGTCGCTTGACGCGCTCCGATGCAAGCCAGTCTATCGAGTGTCGCGCAGGCGCCAAGGATCTGGTCGCCTGCTGTATAAGGTTTCGCCGGGGAAAGAGGAAGCGGCGGAGAGTATCGCATCGCCGCTGTACTTCTGGCCTCGGGTGCATAAATTAGCGCGACCGCGGCAAAAGGGAGCAAGACCTTGGGCCGAGCCGCCCGAAAAATCGCCAATTTATCGGCCTTCAAGCAGATAAGGACGCCGTGGCTTTGGGTCGCACGAGTCTGAATTTTCTTTCTTGTCTGCCTTCGAAGAGATACTAAATATTAGTATTAAAAAAACTATGCCCTTCGAGTGAAGAAATTGCGAAGCTCTCTAACTTGATGATCCTAATACTCCGCACTATTCGCGAAGGCGCGTTACTCCATTGATGGATTGTCTGATGCGGCTCAGTCCTTCCGGAATAGTCGTGTGAGCCGACTTAAAATATCAATCGATTTACCGAGAAGGGAGATAAAAAATCTTCAAGAAAATTGCTGAAAAAATCATCGGCGAAGGATGGCGCGCGGTCACTCATCGCATTTATAATCGGATGGAGAGCGTCTGACCGGAAGTATACCACCATAACTCTCTTCCGCCGGTAGCCTCTCTAGCACCTTTGTCGCCGAGAGTCGTCGATTATAATTAACGTTCGACTCTCGATTTTACTTTCTAATCTCCCATCCTCCGCCAATTCAATTTCAGTCTTTATCCCAAAATCGTATATATCTTTCCAATCGTTCAAAATTTTAAATGCCCCATTATATTTGGACTGTGAAGTACGAATTATTTTTTAAATTTAGAGTAGAATAAAAATGTCGAGAAGAGAGTCGTAAAAACATGCGTATCTCAAGAGTCTGTTCTTTTGGTGATCCGGTATGAGCAATTATTGCGTATCAATAATTACATTTTTGAGCAAAGTCGCGTGCAAAATAAATATTTAAAAAAATATACTTACGTAATCATCGCGGAAGCTCTGGGCGTAGTTGAGGGCAGTTTTAGCCTGCATGATGATGTTGCCGAGGAGGGTCTCGTCGTTGAGCTGGACGACGTCGAGGTCACTTTCGAACTCCTCGGCGGCGAAGCCGCACGGGTTCAGCCATTTGGGGGGCGAGCTCAGTCGTCGGTCCTCGAGGGTCATCGTCGGGGCCGCGTTCACCGTCACCGCGAGCAGCGCTACTAATAGGCTACCTAGCCCTACGAAACACAGACAAACTGTCAATTTACACACCGTTAGAATTTTTGTCTTTTTAGTGTCCTTGTGTCTTAAATTAAACTAAAATTAACGTAGTAACTAAAAGTAAATTAACTTAAAAAGAATCTTTAAGAAAGTATTTTTTTTTTCTAAAAAAAGAAAGAAAGACACGAGGCAGAAAAAAGGTGTACGTATAGTGTTGTCATGTGTATATATCAATATTTTGAACAAGTTCGTGCAATGTACGTCAAACATCGGAAATAGAATAAAGCCGAGAGACTAAATAAAGACACGCAGTCTCCGCTAATTAATCGAGACACTCGTGGCGGATAAAAAAGAAAGCAGGAGCAAATCGATAAATAGCCGAAGTAGCCTGGTGGTGGGCGTCTCGTTAATCCGCGCGGCCGAGCGCACGGATATCTTCATCCCCGTGCACTTTCGCGCGTCTATTATCGGTATCGCCGTGCGATGGCCTACCTCAACGGGCAACCCATGAGAAGAAACGACCGACGGATCCCGGAAATTGATGGAACAATTTTCTCAGTTGGAATCATCCATCCCTAACTGCGTCACAAGGCGAGGTTTATTTTTAAATAAATAAAGGAAACGAGTCTTATTTCCGCGCAATTTATGTTAGAACAAATATCGACGTTCGCAGAGGCGTAGGTTTAGTGCGTCGGCTGCAAAGGCAGGATCTTCTTGCTACAAAGGATACGAGTAATTTGAGGCAAAGGAAGAAGGACAGGCTCGATATATGAAAAATGGCGCACGCAGGAGCGCGCCGTGAGTAAATTGGCAAAAAGGCGGCTCTACCCCCTCGGGTATGCGAGTCCGTCGGCACGCGTAAGAAACGCCGCGGAAAAATGCGGTAATGGTGAGCGCGAGCCGCTGCCCTCGCATTGCTCCCGACAATTATACGCAATTACATCCCCGCGTCGCCAGATTTTTCGCAGAGCATTGCGGTAGGTCGGCACGCGCTCGCCAATTTATATCGCACGCCTCTTGTCGGCTTCTCTTTCTGCGCGCGGTGGGCTCGTTTTACTTTTCCGCGTGAAAAAGGATCGAGACCGAGGGGGGGCTCCGGCTTCTCGTTTACGAAAGGTATCGCGTGCGCGCCGAAGACACCTAATAAAATGGAGCTCCGCTTGGCATTAAATTGATATCGATCGAGTGTTTTGTTAAAAAATTACATTATATCCTATCATTTAGTCTCTTTAACGCGACCGACGGCTCGCGCGATGTCGGCTTATGACGCAACAGCTCGCGCTCAGCTACGAGGCCGGTACATTGACTCACTCGTTTAACGAATCTTCCGCTTCTATCCGATATTGATCGTCGAGATTCGCTGGTGGGAGCATCTTCGGCGGCTGATGAACGAGAAAATGTAGACAAAAATTTAACAATGAACGAGGTGAGGACGGAAAAAAAGGAGGTAAGGAGCCCGCACAGAGTGAAGATATGCGCGAGACGACGCGAGTTATCCCCGCTAATTATTTTTAATGCGGCCGCCCCGGTCGCGACGTGCTAATTGTCGCCGGCGGTTTTTCTCTCCGCTCTCGCGAGCGCCCGCAAAACCACTTCCACAAAGCGAACGCGCGCGAATTTTCAAGCTCCGCGACATAGCTTTTTCAAAAGGCCCCAAGCTCCGCGCAGCGTTTCGTAATGGTGTCCTAATTGTTTTAATCGCTAATTTAATTTATTTAATGGCTACGGTGCGATCCTTTCAGCTTAATCGTTAACCGCCGCTCTGTGCTTTTTCGACTCGCTCTGTTTCGTATGAAAAAAAAGAGATTTTTCGCGCTCCAAGCGATTAAATAGTAGAAAAAGAACATTTTAATTTTACTTTGCAAGTGAACAAATGAATGGTGATACGTTGATCCTTGGCGAAATTTTGGATCGGTGCAGTGTCCGAAAAACAGTGAGTGAGCATGGGGCTAGCGAAGATGCGTCGCGTACGAGGCCGGCCTATCGATAAGGCGGCGGCGGCGGCGAAACGGACCGTTACCGCCACGGCGCGCGTATGACTAATACGTTCATCGGCTCGCGGCTCACACGCGAAACAGTGACGTCATGCGGGGGCCGGCGCCGCCGGGAAAATCGCGCCTGCGCGAAACGAGAGAGCCCGATATTGCCGCTCTTTGCGCGATTTTCCGCGGGGGAGTTCCGAGACCGCTGGACGGAGGTCAAGGTGCCGAAGATCGTACTTTTTCTCTCTCGTCGAATTATTATCCTTTGAAACATTTTATTTATTTATTTGCTTCGCTGATTCCTGACGTAAACTTTGTAAATCGAAATTTCGATCGAGAACAGGATAGACTGAGAAACTGATAAGCGATAGAGTTACTCGATACTTGCTTGGCTGCGTTGCATTCGTGCTACAAAGAGAAATGTTTGCATTTCAAGGATTTTTGTTTTGAGCGATATAAAAAATTTGCAAATTTCAATACGAAAATTGTATAAAAATATTTTTATTAATTGGTTCGTTAAAAATAAAATGCGATAAAATCAATGCTCTTCAAAGAACAGTAAAGCAAACCTCGAAGGTCAAATCAATTAGAGAAACACCTGCGATTCCATTGTAGTTACTCGGCAGTTACAAAAATATCGCGCTTGTACGGGAGAAAAAAGGCGCCGAGCGTCGGATACCTACGGTGAAGCGATCCGCTAGGACAACGCGCGCGGAGGGTAGTAAAAGGCGTAATTAGTCCGGGATGTCATAGTGAACGCGTGCCATTGAAGCACGATAAGTCACGGCTCGTTACCACTTCGCTCGAAAAAAGGTGCAAACCGATAAATGACTGCTTTAATTAAATTTGAAAAAAAATCGAAATTTTCAAATAGAGTCGGCATCTACGAGGAACCCCATTTAACCCGCGACCCAGTAGTTACCACGGAGGTTTTCGTCGTTTCTCTTGTATCGCGACGCACAGCAGTTAATTTTAGTTGAATAAGAGTCAGAAAAGTTTTCCATCCAAAAAAGTGACTCAACGAATCGAGCACTTCGAATGTGGAGCGGTGGGGCCGGGGATAGACGGACTCGAGCTCGCCTAGATGCGACGTGCTTTTCGAGCTTGCTCCGTTAGGCGCCTCGTCGATTTCACTTTGCTATTTTTCGTCCTTTTTTCGGCAGTACCGTGGGAATCCCGCCTGAATCACGAAAGGCCGACGAGGAAAAAAAGCGCGTGCGTTGAACCAGAGACACTACTCTGGTTTGGTCACTTCGAGTGTGACCTGCTGCCGAGCGCGCCTTTTTTTCGGAAAAAAATGAATAATTATACTCTCCGATGAGAAATTAATTAGCCGATTGCCTACAGAGAAAACTACCGGGATTTTCGTGGAACAAAGATGCGAGAAAATTTTTGAGAAACGGTAAACTATAATTTTTTTTCTTTTTTCGAAGATGTTTAATTTGTTACTTCGTAAATTCGATTATTATGCTCATTAGCAGTTTATGTAACGATTACGTGGATGCTGGGTGCGTTTTAATCAGAGTTCATATTTACAGGAATTAATCGGAATGGTTTACGTGAAATTGAGAAGCCGCCGAGTCATGTGGTGAATGCTAACGTGAAATAATGTACACTTAGTTTCGTAAATTCTGCCTGTTCTTTTCTGATTTATGACACCCGTCAAATATGCAGATTAAATAACACGAAAAACATTGCAATTAACACAGTTCTGGACTACAAGTTTCAAGCCTTTTCTTCCTACGAAATGAGCGATCTTTCAAAATCCAGCAGCGAAAAGTCAAGCAACAAATTTTAAAATTAATTTAATTATACGAACTTTAGCCGAACAATAAAGTTAAGTACGTGTTTCAATGTTTCAATTTATGAGTCAATATAATTTTAAATTACAAGCGAGAGAGAATCGACTACCTAAACATCTTCAAAACAATGAATAATTCAAGCTTATTGTTCGGGAGCGATGCACACCAAATAACCATCCATCACCCCTACCATCGAAATCGCTCCTTACCTCCGCGAGCCGGCGCTAAAACGAAAGGGAAAATTTGTCTCGTCAAAATTGCGCCCGGATAAATTGATCGCACTTCGTGAATTCTGTGAAAAAAAGTCGCACACCCGTACACGAACCCAAGCGTCGCTTTGCCAATGCGCTAAGACGACTGGCGCCCGTCGGCTCTGCTTTCCCCCTGAATAATCGGAAAGACGGAAAATCGCCAAGCAGGTATAAGGGATTAACGGGTTTTCCCAGTCCCATCGCGCAAACTAGCCGCTAATGATTTTGCGGTGCGCCTTCGATTAGATTATGCGCCATCAGATTACCAGTGCAAGTGAACATCGTAAATGGTGGTTTTCACCTAATAACTCTTAATAAGAAGCCCATTCTGATGATTATAATTTTTACGAACTTTTTCTCTTCCATTTGGTTGGACAACGTACGTTTGATATTTTGACTCTTTATTGCACGTCGTAAAGTAAATAATTGTAAAATTGGATTAAGCTGTATTTTGCTGATTTTGCTGAATTGCTGATCGTATAAATCGATTTAAAAGATATTGAAACACTTGTAAGTGAAAACCGTAAGAATGAACCTGACCGACGGAGCAACAAGTGTCAGGCTCGCGAGACGCGTTTCCCAGCTTCATTCATGCTTTTGCAGCAATTTGCCGCCTCAAGGTAAACATTGTAAATGAAAAAAGCGCCGTTTAACTGCGAGCTTATTAAATCGCCATTAAAAAAAAAGGCTAAAAAGTCAGCCTCGCGCACAATACGATTTTCACTTAAGAAGCGTTTTCATAGCCAGTTAACGCCTAACCGGCTGGCTTCGCGCTCGGAGCGCTTGCATTCTTTAAAAAATGAAAAGAGCGTGTAACGCGCGGGCAATTACGCGGCAATAACGAGGAGGATAAAAAGAGCCGAGGATTCCATCGGCTCTTTAAATCTCCGGCGCGAGGAAATAAAAAAAAGACGAAGAATAAAAAGAGAATAAATAGGTGCAGGTGCTTGGACTTACTCAGCCACGTGGTGCAGGCAGTGTGGAATCTCGCCCTGGCGAACGCGAGCCTCTGCTCCGGCTTATCGCACCTCTCGATATCGCGAGAGGCCTCCGTCACTTTCGAGTACGTATTCACTGTAGCGGGCTTGTCCTGCGTCCTGTCGGTAACACACGACGGCGCGCTCGCCTCGTCAACACCACAACACTTGGTCTTGCTATCACCGAGGAACTCCCTCACTGGGGGCCTGCTAAACAGCCCCTGCACTGCACTGGCCGTCTGCAGGTGCTGCTGGTGGTGCAGCTGCTGCCGCTGCGCCTGGACCTGGTGGTGCCTGGTGGTCCGCTGGTCCCGCTGCAGGATCTCCCTCATCGCCGCGGCGTCGTCGGGCCTCACCGGCGTCGAGGACTCCGGCTCAGGCGGTGCGCGAACCATCATCGAGTGGTCGACGCACATGGCCAAACGACATCGACCGTACCGCTCCAGCACTGGAAGCCGACTGAGTTTGCGGCCGGCCTGCTCCGAGTCTCAATCAAATGCAAGCTGCACGGGGTGGCTTTGCCTGAATTCTGCTCGCGTTGCCGCTTCACCGTGCTACCGAACACTGATCTCGGACACGCGCTACGCACTGATACTTATAACGGATTCTTCCTCTCTCCTTCATGCATAAAGCTCTCCGCTTCTTCTCCGTGTGTCACGGGGTAGGGGGTGGCTCTCTCTCTCCGGCGGGCCGGGGAGGGGGGAGAGCGCGGGGGAGGAGGAGGCAGTGGGCACCAGGGCGGAGGAGGAGGAAGAGGCGCGCGACGGTGTGGCTGTCGGTCGTGCGCTCGCAAAAGGCACGCGCGCGCGCGCACACACCGACTCTCTGTCGTGCTCGAGCGAGTGTCAGGAGGTGACTGAGTGAGTGAGTCCTCTCCTCGTGGCGCTCTCGAGACGAGCCCCGGCGGTCTGCGAGCGAGCGACACGCCGAGCCGGCGCGAGACGGAGACGGAGAGATTGCGTTGTATCACCTCCCGTGGCGCGCGGCAGCCGTGACGCGCGCTCCAAAGGTGAGGCCTCTAGGTATACGATCCCCCGTCCTTCTCTCTTCTCAAACTCTCTTCTCTCCTCCTCTCTCTCTCTCTCTCTCTCTCTCTCTCTCTCTCTCTCTCTCTCTCTCTCTCGCTCTCCGACGTGGAAGTGGAAGGAGCTCAGAGTGCTTTCTCTCCGCTGGGAGCTTCGCAAGCACGTGGCTACCCCTGCTTCGCGCTTTCGCGCCCATCCCCACCGCCGGGCCCTCCGAACGCCCCCACAGCATCCACCCCCCGCCCCTCGCTGCCCAACTCATTCATGATTTCCGCGCCGGCGGCGGCGGAGGAGGAGGGAGGGGGAGCCGGCACCTCGCACGCACACACCGCCCGGAGGCACACACCCCCTCCACACGCAGCTCCTCCGGCCACCGTCCGCGACGCTTCCTTCCATCCCTACTCCTACGCGCGCGCCGCTCGCGCTGGTGCACATGCAGCCGAGGCGGCGGAGGCTATTAGCGCTCCGGCAGCCGCCCGATAGCCTGTGTCCTCGCGCTCCTGGATTTTACACTCGTCGCAGACTCTTCGTTTTTTGCACAATTTCCCTGCCGTTGTGTCCGCCGGTATTTGTCTTATGACTTGATTTTTTTGCTTCTTCTCGCTCACGTAATTATTTTTTTCTTTTCTTTTTCTTCTTTGCTGTTTGCATATCGATTTAATCTTTTTCTTCTTTAATTGTCATGATTAATATCATACGTATTTAAAATCTTATTCCAAAAGATAAATTCGGCTCATCAACTGTCTGAAATATTGGACTCGTTAAGCCAGCTATAGAATGGATGCAGAATGGCGTCACTTATCGTCACTGCGATCATCGAATGATGTCCCTCGTCCGAAAAATTGATGTTTTAATTTTAGCAGGAGAGAAGCTAGATGACTCTTTTCGCTACCTCGAAAGTAGACTCGCTTTCGCGGAAAGTCGAATAGTGCTGAGTTCATCGGCGTGGGTCTCGTGCCAGACACGCGAGAGCGAAAGATCAGAACACGATAACCAGCTGATAATGACCGAACGGCTGATGTTGCCTCTCGGCTGGTACTCCACTGGTGTGCGATCCGCTCTCCGTGTTATTTCGGAGGATCGACTCTTTGATCCCCGACGCAATAAAGTGTAATTTGTTTGTAAACCGTAATTATGTAAATCAAATATGTGTTTTGTAGTTATCAAAAGTGAGTCAAAAAGAGGAAGATAAGTCGGGCACGTCGCGTAGAATATTAATCGCATTCTTCGATTGTACACGTCACTGCAGAACGATACTCCGTAAATGGAAGAATGTCGGTGATTACGTTGAAATAGAAAATTATTTATAGAATTCATAAAGAAAAAAAAAATAGGGAAAAAGGTGAAGGACACGGGAGTTTTAACCGGAAAGGCCAGGGATTTCGCGATTTCGTGCAATAGCCATGAAAGAAGAAAAAATTGTAAGTCATCGAGAGCAACGGTATATAAACTTTCTTCGCGATTACCGAACTGACTCGCTCTTTAATGTATGCAGAAGCTGCGTGTTTGCCGGCACGTGAGCGTAAAACGTGTTCGTTAACACGCAAAGTCATTTCTCAATGAACCTTTTTTTTTTACCCGGAAAAAAGTGTCAAGTGCCATCGTTTTATCTTAATTGATCGATAAACCAAAGTTCGCATATACGACTTCACTTTTGATTTATCTTGTCTTCTTTTTTTAGCTTATCGTGCTTGTAACGTATCATTACAGATTTGAATGCAATTCAGATAAGACTATTTTTTTTTCTCTTGTTTCTAGTCGACTGAAAATATGAAAATCAGAACGGCACTATGATGTTTTTTTAATTTCAACACGATGTTTCAGATAATGACGTAAAAAATTCAAGTATTTAAAATCACTGAGATAATCTCAATCTGTATCCTGTTAAAGGATAGAAAGTTGTTCCGGAATAAAATAATTTATTTCTTAATTTCTCAAAATTCTTTTTTCCTTTTGTACACAAAATTATTATAATATATCTTTTCTTAAATAATAAATAAAAGATATATTATCCATTTCATTGCAGTAGAGTACACTCTATTCCAAATCATAAAATGAAAGAAGTTAAAACCCCATTCGAGATAAAGTCATCCCAGCGACCAGAATCGCAGAATTTCACGCACCTCGTGTCATGAAAAAAGAAATAATTCATGGCGCTCCAGGAGAGAGGAAAAAAAGCTGCGCCCAAATAACGGAGCAGAAATTTTCCGAGTCAAGGATCGGGCGCGCGCAACACCTCCGCGCACCTTTTGAAAAGTGCGCGCGAGCACGCGCGCATCTGCCCCTCCAGGCGACACGCGCGGCCCTTTTTTCCTCCGCTTCATGAATGAACGGTCGAAGAGCGCGAACCCGAGAATCCCTGCAGGTCCGCACCGGCACGCGGGGCAGCTGTGGGCCCGGAGCGCGCGTCTGCGCGCCTTTCGTTCCTTTTTCTGGCGAGCACGACACGAGAGGAGCGGCACAATGAGGCGCGACGATGAAAGCGTGCCGCGGACCGCCGTCGGAAAAACACCGCTTTTCGGAGCCTATCCCCGCGGACGTATACATACGCGCGTAATTCGACGAGAGACCGATCGGCAAGCTGGATCGTTTTTCGATTATAATTATGTGGGCCGAGTTGACGTTGTTTTGTCCTGACCTCCTGCGCGAGTAATTCGATGATTTTTTCTAAATGCCATTCATTCCTATTACAAGTTGCACTTTTTTTAAGTACAATTTATTTTATATAAGCATTTACGTAAAATCATTTGTCTTAAAATCTTGATTTCACTGCGAGAAATTTGGAGAAAAATTATTATCCTGTGCAGGAAAATTTACTGTAATAATATTATGTATACATGAAATTTTGTATGTGATGACATTCCCAAACAGTATATTAAATGTTGCTAGATAATTCTTCTCAGTGTATCTTACTTGTTTGATAGTAACTTTTGCAAATTAATTTATTACATAATATTATCTCATTACCATTTTGAGTGTCTCGCAAGAAAGTCTACATAGTTGCAATCGAGCAACTAAATTGCACGCAAACAAATTTATCACAAATATTCGATAAAGTGAGTAATATAAAAGCGACGTTAAAGTTCAGCGCAGTGCTTTTTTCGAGCTTGCAGTGGAGTGCAGACGGAGGAGGCAGATCGATACGCGGCAAAGTGCGGAGATTAGTCACCGGACACTCGCCTCCGACTGAAGTTTTTCCAAATTACGTGGGAGTCTAGGACTCTAGCACAGTTTGCGCTACGGAAAAATTTGTTCCAGTCGGCGCGCGTTTCATCGGAAGCTCGCGGGTTTATTTCCTCGCCCCGCGTCTTAAACGCTGATTCATTAAGGAAGTTCCTGCGCATCTGTCGGAAAAATTGATCCTTCGCCTCCGTGCATCTAGCGTAAATAGCATCGAGGAAGTGCACTCTTCTACATACTCCCACGCAAATATCATTGCAAATTTCGCGGGTTTACCCCGGTTCCGACTCCTCCCGTCGGAAAAGGATATTCACGGAAAATCGCGTAGTTTTAAAAAACAAATGCACCGGCGTGATCCGTCAAGCCCGGCGCGACAGAGCCTTCATTACACCCGCAGTCACGAAAGCAAAATTAATTGAACGCGCGTCGCGCCAATGCGGAGGAAAAAATCGAACCGTTTTTTTTTCCGCAAGGCGGCAAAATTTCGCCGATTATATATCGGCCGGCGATCGCTGCGTTACGGCAACGCCGTGAGAATTACGATCTCGCGATTGCTCGAGGAGAGTGACTAAGCCAGACGCGCGCGTCCGAGTCGAGTGACCGCGGCGGGAAATCCCGGCGGTCCGCGGCACACGCACAGTGCCCCGCACACTCACACACTCGGCGAGCGCTGGACCCGCGCAACGAAACGCTACTTCGCGCCCCCTCCCACGCGGCGCACTTGGCGCACTGCCGCTTCCCCCACCGCGGCTGCTCGCGCCGCGCGGGTATTTGTTTATTGTGATGTCCGATGTTATTATATTTTTGCCGCGTTTTCCGCGACCGTGCGAAAAGACAGCGGTAAACCGGGTTTCCCAGCGGGATCTCAATTTTCAATTGAGATTTCGAGGAGAATCGAGGTGTGAGAAAGAAGGCCGGCTATTATTTTCGCAGGTTTGTTATTAGAGCCGGGGAGAGCAGCAGAGCGCTCCGCGAGCTATGGAATTACGGTACAGCCGAAGTTTTTCCAATGACATCATTGTAAATAAAGTTCGCGTGCTATGATTGACGCTGTATCGTTGTTACTTACGGAATCTGCACGTTAATAAGTGCACACTTTGAAAACACTTTGTTACGGCGACGCTAACGCAATTACCGCAGTGCAATCTCGCAGGCGCTATTTGAATTCATTACACTCCGCCATGGTGTAAAAAGTTCCATGTTTGATAATAAAAAGAGTCTCTCGGATTATGCAACGAATAAAGCCGTCAAGATTGATGTCATGACGATTTTTTCCAGTACTGAATCATTACACCGCGATTTTTTTTTTAATCTCCGCAAATTTTTTCAAATGGCAAAAATAGCAGCTATCGAATTTTTAAAAGATCTTCCTCGTCCAATAAAGTAACAAGTGATTTTCCTTTCCTCGCTGTGCGATTCCGTATCAATTACAAATGATCGATTGAGTCTCGTGCGATCGGCAAAAAAAAAAAAAAAAAAATAGTATTCCTCTCTCGTAAAAAGGGCGGAAACTACGTAATGCTCCAAAAATTTTTCTTGTAAAATCGGCCCAGCGTACTGCTCTCCCTACGCGCATACCTCGGTCGCTTGTCACGCTAATTCAACACTCGATGTCGCCTTTCACCCGCATCGCCGAAAATTCGAAGCCTCAAATGAGTACTCCCTCAAATGTTCGCGGAACGCGGAACTTCGCTGCCGGACGGATTTCCGGGAAAGGGCACTCGCGTCGCGCAGAAATCAGAGGAGCTTGTTACGCGCTCAAGGGAAAGTTCACTTCTTGTAATAAAATATGCACGATTTATTATTACAGGCGTAGGTGAATCTTGACTGCTCTTTTATCACACTTCCCGCGCATGTCCGATTTACTGCGGAAATTGGTATTTTAATTAAAGAGCTTAAGAGATGCGGGGGTTGCAGATGAGTATAACACTTGCAATGGGTCCATTTTTTAACTTGGGCGGAGTAAGACTACGCGTGAGTCACTAAGATACTTGTTTTCTATTTTTTGTACCGATCATCCTATATTATCGAGTATCGAAGTTATTGCGTCGTCATAAAGTGAAAGAATCGCAAGCCTTGACGTCATTCGATGATTGTTTTAGAGACTGGTAATATTTGAGGTAGAAAAAAAAATATAAAATAAAGTAATTATAATGATTTCAGTATAAGAACTGCGTCACGTGATATTTCATCTCTATTGTCTTTAACAAGATTGATTAATTATAAAACGAGATACTTAAACATTTTTCTATTTATGTTTTTTAATCCTATTTGTAACTTTGTTGAAAAAATTAAAATGATACAATTGAATTAAAATTCTGAGAAAAAAAGGTCGATTAAATTTCAAAGTTCTATTTCCTTAAAAATAGTAAAAAAAAAAGTAGTTAAGTCTAGGCGTTATCAGAAACCGCAGAGGGGAAACACATGCGAAATCAGCCCGGATCGAAAACTTTCCCTTTTTGGCGTTGCTCCAATGGCCAGGAAGTTCCTGCTCCAGGATCATGGCCAGCAACCCGACACAATAACCCAGAAAATGCTCGGGGCGATGCGCGAGTGAATCAACGCAGCGTCCTGTCTTATCGTCTCCGGTGACGTAACAACCCTATACGCGTCTACATAGGACCGCGTCACGCGTCGCGTTCTTCTTTGTTTCGAGGAAATTGTTAGAGGACCGTCCTGATGCCGAGTGACCCAAGACACTGATCAATCGGTCAAGACGTCGTTGTCGACGACGAAAGAGTCGCGTGAACTATTCTTAGAGCGCCCCCAAGCTCAGCTGCTCGTGTATTTTGACGCCCCACGGAGAATGCTTTCTGATTGATGTGAGATATTGACTTCCCGATTTTTATGTGATTTGCGAATTTTTCTTAATGTTCGATTAATTCAGATCCTGTTAAATTTACATTACTTGATCAATTTTAAATTAAATTTTTTTTTACTTAAACCTTAAAAAAACTTATTAAGTGATCACGTGAACGATCAAGCAAGTAATGTAATAATTTTTAGTTAATTTGAAAAATCGTACTTTCAATAGAAAGGTAATTGCCCGATCTAAACATTGCAATGAGTATATTACATGACTTAGCATTTTTTTGCAATGATCGCAGTAATGCAAAAAGCTTCTTCACTGGATCGTGTTTCTCTTTATTTGTTTTTCCAATGTATTCGACGAATCTTTACCTCATTTGCGCACTTTTTCATGCAAAAAGTATTTTTACAATGAAAATTATCGCCATTATAAATTACAAAGAAAATCGTTTTCAAACTAAAAATTATAATTTTTTCAGAAATTTAAAAGTTTTTTCAGCATTACATTAGCATTTTACATCAATACAAGATAATGATTAATGGTAGCATTTATAACAATTGCTTAAAAATTGATTAGTTTGCTAATTCTATTTACGGAAAGAAAGAGACGTGCATCTAAAAAAAGATTCCCGTAAGAAAAACAAACTGCTCTTTAATTGGTCCAGAAATAAAATTAATTCCTACGAGGTAAATCGAAATAGATAGCAATTAATTTTTCTGCAGTTATTCTTACAACAGATTTGTGTTAAAATACTCAGCACCGAGGATAATGGTGTTAACCCTTGAATATTGACACATTATTTACACCTTTAAGTCCCCAGACGCGACGTAATGTCACTGGTTTTCCCACACCATAAATATTTTAAATTCACCTGCGAGGAAAGGATCACGCGCCACCGGAAAACGAGTAGCCTCGAGATCAATGGGAAAGTCATTAGGCCAGTTCTCGGTGCAATTAGGATTTAGTTAGAATAATCGAATTGTTCGACTTCCTACCATCGCCCCCCGCTGCATACCGTTGATGTCGCGACGCCAAAAATCCTTAATGATTCGGCCAACCGATCGAAGAACTCGCAGCACGAAATACGCGGGAGCTTAGTTTTCGGAAGATTGGGCTTTATTTTATGCTTTTCATCCTCATTGATTTATTTCGCTTTTCGAGCACAGTGCCTTATGTTTTTAATCTGTCTGGTAAAATGCCGGGTAAAATGAGTTTTAAAGAAAAATGTTATTTTATAATAAATAATATGTTATGTATATTAGTTTACCACCGAAAGTGTCTAACTTATGAAGAAAAACTATTTTTTACCTCTCGTATTTACTACTTTTATAATTATTTATTTACAGTAATTAAATTATTTAAATTGATACAATTCGTATGAAAATGCGTGCCTTATGTTTTTATTTTTAAAAAAGTGACATCTGAAATATATCTGAATAAAAAAAAGTTAATGTTTATTTTAATTATCTGTTTTATAATAAATGTGTGATATCAGTTTATCAATGAAAATCAATGACTTATTCAAAAAATGATATAACAGAAGTTTAATCTTGTACCTCCAATATTCACTACTATCACTATATTTATTTATTAAAACATAAAATACGCATAAATATTATTATCTAACTGGAATTCGATGCATACAGCACAGTGAAACATTTTTTTGATAATTATAAAAAGTAGGTTTAGTTGTAATTTAATTATCAGCAAATAAAATTCTAGTTAACTTGGTAATTGATTAATGGAAAAAGTGGAACCAATACCCTAATCGTGTAATTGCGCAAATAAAATTTTTATGTTTATTCAATTATATCGACCCTAACCCAAATTTAGTTTCGCACACTTTCACTTTGCTCATAGAAAGTCGAACAGTCGGTGAAGGCTTGAAGCAATTACCGAGGGTCCTAAGAAACAAAAGTTTGCACCGAGGTTCAGGTAGGCTGGCCCATCCCCCAACCCCTCTCCGCCTCCTCGCTAGAATTTGTCGTGCGTAAGTTCACTTGTTCCGAGGGTACCCCAGGTAATTAAGATTAAGGGGAAGTATAAGCCTTTGAGGGCGGCGCGAAATAATCGATCACGAAGGGCAAGGGTAAATATTGTCGTCTCTGCCTTTGGAATTGAAAAGGCGGCATCGGCGCCATCGACGGGTTTTCCCACTTTTCTGTCTGGCTTCTGTTCCTATAGGTGGTCTTTAAATTCAATTAATTTAAATGCAAGAGCAGCACCGCCTGAAAAAATGGTTTTCCACAGATCCTCCTTCGTAGAAAATCTAATGCGTTCTCGCACATTGTAATTACGAATTGTATAACGTGCTGTTAAATTTTCACGATTGCAAAAATTATCGCAATTAGATAAAATCATTATGGTACTATTTTAACTCTTTTAATTATAACTTTAATTAAAGACAATCTTACTAATTCAATTTTTTTAATGAATATGAATTAATGAATTAAGATTTAGTAGCCATTTGTAAGACAAAGTTTAACACGCATTTTGTTGCATCAGAAAGCTTTCACCAATATCACACAGTAGCAACACAATATTTACGACTAAAAAAAGCGTGCATTCCTATACGTTGAATACACTTTATGAAGAAATTCACGTGTCGATCAGTGCGTCGAGTTATCGAATTAAAGTTCATTGGTATATATATAAAAAAGCATCATCATAATATTGACAGCGCCGCATTTATATAAAATCGGCTGTCTAAGCTGCGAACGACAATTATGGAAAAAATGTGCGCGCTTCTTGGAGGACGAAGAATAATATCCATGGTCACGTTGTGTTTATTCGATAATTAACTTTCATCGGCGGCACGTTTCTTTATTGTTTTATCACGTGCTACTTTTTTATTGGAAATTTGCGAAAAATATTGATATTTAGCCTAGATCATGATTCCACTTACAAATAGCATTATTTAGGTTGTTAACATTATGCCGACATTTATATTATTATTGACACCATAATTAATATTACATTTTAAAATCCGGTGCGAAGGGTGAACTCACCCATACACAATAGGGTATTTTTTTCATTACATTGTTTATTTTAGCTTAAAAATTCGATAAGTTTGTGTGCCGCCGCTTGCACACGAGTATTAAGGGACGGCGAATTTTTTAATTTTTAATTAGCAATTCCTCTCTTAAAATCACAGAAAAAAATAATAGATCAAAAAAACAAATCGAATTTATCGACTTTATCGAATTTAAATAAATACCTTCAAAGTGCAATAACACTCGATCCTGTATTTACCGCGCATAAGCGAGGGTAAATCATCATTTCAGAATTCGTTCGATACCGCTTTTTTTTCCTCTCTCGATACGTAAATACGTGAATACGCGCGAAGATGCGTCGGCCGCACGTGACACGACTCACGAGAGCAAAAAGAAAGCACGCGAAAAAGGGCATACGCGTTCCCGCACGTTTTTTCCTCGACGCTGAAGAAAACGCATTTATTTTGACACGTGACTCCTGCCTTTGCTTTTTCTCCGCTCGCTACGAAGGTAATACGCACACCGGCCACACGTCGCCTTTATCTAGCATACATACTTTCCTCTTCTATCTATCTGCCGGCGTAGGAGTGGCGAACTGCGCGTCGAAAGCGAATTCGAGATAGCGGATGCTGCATTTGTTTTTTTTTTATAAAATAAATTGTTTCTCGGCTGCTTCGCGTCGATAAATTGACGTTCATTCGAGTAAAGCCTTCTTTACGCGCGTCTATTTTGAGACATGCCGGAAGTCCGGAAGTGACGGGGAATGCATCATTTTTTTGCGCATTATGACTTCATTCAATAATTAGAGCGACGCAGCGGTTACTAAACTGCAGCGAACCAGTTGACTTAAGTGGTGACTAGAGGCTTTCCTCAGAAAAAGGCAGATCTTGGATGTTCGGCCAGGCGTAGATGTATAATGTGACATAAGCATTTAGCAAAGTGACTCAACAGTTTTATCTTTCAAATGCCGCATACTACTCTTTTTATTTTGAAAAAATTAGAAAATAAAAAAAATTCTTTTCGAAATTTTGTCTTACACACTTACTCTCTAAATCTGAATTAGTGAAATTTTGATGTATATAGTGATATACATTGCAGGTTAAAAGTATAAATCCCGCTAATTGAATTAGTGGGATACTTTTCACTAGGAATATGTGACTATTCACTTAAGTTTAGTGAAATCGGAGAATTTTCACTAATTCAAGATTTAGAGAGTACATTACAAGGTACAGGCAGTCCATGATTTTGTTAACGTAGTAAAATGTTTAAGCGATTAAATGTCAAGCTTAACCCAAATACGATACAACGCTCGGTCGGGTGTCGAAATGAGAGCCAAGGGGCCCAGAGCAATTAACAATAGTCCCGATATCGAACGCACGAGGTATGCGAGAGGAGACGCTGAACCGACGTACACCGGCTTCAAGGTCGCGGGACTTCCGGCCTCATTGCAATCGACGAACGAGCTGGCGTGCACGTATAAGCCAACGCACCGAAATCGATGCAAATTCGTCGCTTTATGGATGTTCACAATGGAAGAGGCGCTGCACGAAGATAATGTGCGTTACAAGATTGCGCGTTAATTTTGCTTCGTTTTATTGCGATTCTAATAAATTTTAATAAATTTTAAATAATCAAATTTTAATGAGAAAATTAATGATTTGTTCGATCAAAGTTATTTCTAAACTATATTCGTCGGATTAAAGAAAATGTATGGTAGCCTATAAAGCATTGCCAAAGTCTATATTTTAAATGAATTATAGATTGCTTTGTTGCGATTGTCAAAGTGATTGTTTTTTTTGCTAACTTGGACAAGCTAAAGAGAGACTAAGACTTTTTCCACTGTCATATATATTCTTTTTTGTTTATTAAAAACATGTATTGTAAATAAATGATACGTTGCTGTATTAAATACAAAATAAAAAAGTTTATTTGTAAGTCGAATTTAAATAAATAATAAAGAACCATGATTTTGGCACATCTGCTTTTATATTTTTATTATTGTTCCTGCATTTATATTTCAATAAACTAGTTTGTGTTGTTATTATTTAAAAATATAAAAATCACTCTATTTCAACAAAATTGTGCTTAAAGTTCGAACGGTTCAGTTTTTACTCGAATCGAATATCCTCTTACTCTCTCTTTAAGCGCAAATCTACTTAAAATGCCAGCTTAAATTTTAAATCTACACATAGCTTTAAAGGTACCTAAGTGATATGGGCTTAAAATATTTAAGGATTACATTAACCTATTTCAGCCTGATGTTTGAATTACACCAATAATTCTCGAAAATAATATATCACAGCCGTAACAAGCAGATTTTCCACTACTTTTTCAGAGTATATCAATATTAAAGAATAGAGAAATTGCCAAAGCTGTCTGCGTGCAAGAGTTTGGAGAAAAATGATTTGCTGCGAGGTTCCAAGGCTAGCCGCGGACAAATTGACAACTTTAAAGAGCCTCTGCGAGTCAAACCGGTCAAGCAGTCGCAGAAAAACAGAGTGGAAAAGGCGGCGATTTCTCCCGTCCTCAGGGCAATTATCGATTCGTGTGGTCCGCGTCAAAAGAAAGGGATGAGCAGCCGAGCGAGCGACAGAGAGAAAGGGTGGGATAAGAGGAGCCTCGGTGGCCGCGCGACCGAGGAAGTGGACAAAAGAAGCGGATAGAGACATCGATGGCATTCCGCAGAGCAGAGGCACGCGGGCCAGCCTTTCCTTTTTTCCGAGGCCGAAATTTTCGGCGGGACCACCCGCGACAGCGCGAGTTTGTCCCCCCGATGTCCCGGCGGCTGTAAAGCAGCGAGCAAGAAAAAAAAGGAGAAAATGAGGAGGAATTCGCGCGATTCCGGTAAGGCACGGACGAGCCGGAGGAGCGAGTATGCGGGGCGCGGAATTCGAATGGTGGAAGACCGATGAGAAAAATTTATCGCGGCCAAAATGCAGATATCGAGAGGCAGATGGCTTTGATAGAGTCGTAAATTGCGCGGGCAGATTCTCACGGTCGATCGAACGCCAAACTACGCGATATGTCATTCTTTACGTTTTAATTCTTTTTTTAGACGTGTAATAAACTTTTTATCTGGATCCTAAATGTTAGCCATCACAAATCTAGGAGAATGCTCTTCATTACTTACTTATTTTGTGTTCGCGTGAGAAAAGTTTAAAATTTCTTTTCTTATATAAAAAGTTAATGGAAGATTCATATTACTACTAAATACAATGTAAATATTTAAATTTTCTGATGAATATCAATATTTTGATTGAATGTAGTAAATAAAGTAGTAAATGGAATAATGAACTAACCTATCTTTTGATAACCTATTTTTCTGAATTGTGATTAATTCACCAATGAGAAGGTTCAGCATAATACAGTCCAACTTCTTAATTTTACCACTTTGAATGTTTCACGAATCATTGGTATATTTACAACACGACGAAAATAATTCACTTCTTTTCTCACTGGGTTGCGAACGAGCCTCCCGCATCCACAATTATCTAAAATTCGGCAACTCTTTCGTCACTCGAAAGCTTAAAAGATTTACTAAATACGATTTTACTAAAAAACGACTTATTATTGACGTAATAAAAAAGTGTTTGGCGAGGCGTAAGTGGGTTAAAAAGTATTAATAATTTCGATTGATTTCCAGATGAAACAACAGCACGCCGCGGCTAACCTATGTAAACACTGCTCGGAGCGATTTTCGCACTGTTCTCGAATTTTAATTAGTTTATTTGCCTCGCATGCTGATAATCAATTTCCATCCGTAGGTTCGTCATCTAAAGTGAAAAACGGATACCACGAAGAATAATCACTACCACAATGCATAATCAGTGCATCCGAATTTCGCATCGAGTAAAAGAATATAAATAAAGTGCCAATCGTTCAAAGAACAAAGTGCCAAATGAAACGGCAGGTTGGAGTGGACGCAGCCGCGGAATCCAAATAATTTTTGGCGCGGGGTAAAAAGAGCGCCAATGCGCCGTGAATGCAGCGGGTATAAATGATCCGATAGGTACTCACGTACGTTATTGAATGCCAACTCACGGCTCGCGAGTACTCGGCGGCTCGAGTGCGGCGCCATCAAAGCTTCCCTGGCGGCAACTGCTGCTGCCAAGCCGGCCGGGCATTTCACCGTCCTCGCACGCGCACTCCTCCCTTTTTCGCTCGCTCCCCCTCGCCCCGACAGTTTCGCCTTTTTTTCCACCAAATTTCACTACGCGGACGCGGCCACAGGCTCAGCACCGCAGCACCCGGATCGAATTCGATCCAAGTAGCGCTCTACTGACACTAAGACACTCGACTGGCCGCGCGGCTGAGCACTGGGTCGCTCTCCTCATTTCGGAGTAAATAAACATTGCGGATTATACGCCGCTGGCCTTTACGAGAACCACACCGTGGCGATTCTTGTATTTTCCAGGTGTCTGTGAATTCTCCAATAATTTTATCAATCAATGAATCCTTTAGCTGTCGGCGAACGAGAGAAACGCTAAATAAAAGTATACTGAAAAGATTACCCGATTTGTAATAACAGTGTGTATTAGTAATCACTAATTTTCCCAGTAAAAATCGTAATAGACGTAAAAACAATAGTTTTTAAAAATGTAATGAGACACTGACTATAATATGAGCTAAAAAAAGCTGTTTTATCGTTTTTTAAGCGCCCGTCTTTTTCAACAAAGCTTCCACAAATACCTCGCGACTGACGCACAAAAGTGCAATAAAATTTAAGAAGAAAAAAAAAAGTACTTTACGTAAAGTTTCCGCCGGGAAAAATCCACGAGGAGCGCACAGAGCGTGCATGCGCGCGCGGACCGCCGATCTCCTCGCGGTCGAGGTGAATTAGAAACTCTCGATTTAGCCCGTCTCGAGTGTGCGAAAGTGCGGCCCGCTCGTGGGCCGCGATAGGGCCTATCGCGCGAAACGCACGCGCCTATCACCCGAAGCTCCCGCGCGAGTTCCTCGCGATTGATTCACTCGGCCCGCGGCCGCCCTACCCTCTGTATTTTTAGCCGGCCGGCGGAGCGGTGACGCGACCCGACTGTGCAGGGGAAAGCTCGAACGGCTTGATCTATGCCTCGAGCATCGGGCGAACTTGGAGTAAGGGCTTGGCGCGTGAGTGTCTGGCGAAAATGACGGAGACCTCTAATTAGTTTATTCGGACGATGTCCCCTTATCGTATCGTTTCTCGACTCTCTTACAAGCTAAATCGGCTAGAGTGAAATGGAGTTAAATTTGACTTTATTGGAGTCAAATTTTCACTCGAAGCTTAGATTGAAATTAACTCCCTTGATTAGAGTGAAGTAGAGTTTTTTTCACTTCAATGTAGAGTGAAAGGGTAGACCATAAACTAAAAAATCCTACTCTATCAGAGTGAAATTAAGTTATTCTACTCGTGTGAAGTGATTATGTCACTCCACTAGAGTAAATTTCAAATTTAACTCTACGAATGAATTAATTCTAGATATACTCTGAAAAAAGAGAGAAATTTCACTCTAACTGTTTTAGCGTGTACTAGATCATAAATTTGAGAGATTTTTTAATCAATTTTTTAATTAACTATAATTGATCAGTTTTCTCAAATAAATTTATATTTATTTATTTGTGGTGCAGTTGATTTTTATGGTTAAAAGAAAAATCTTAATAATGAGATTTATTTTTAACAAAATTATTTAATATGATTTTAATTATAATTTCAGTCTTTGATAATTCACACATTGAATTATTTCATACATAAAGAACTCTGGTAAAAAATTGAAGGGGCGGAGCTAAGTAATCTTAAATATATATTAAAGCTATGAATAACACCTATTATGATTTGTAAACCATATCTCCTTTCATAAGGTTAATTACCTCAATTTGTAACATGCCTATAGACACATAATTATGAGATTAATAATAATTCATAAATTTTTAATTGATTTTTTTTTCGTTTTCATGTGCACGAGATCGAAATTGTGTAATTTTGGTCCCTTATAAAAAATAGATGTCTATTTGCTCCAGTAAATGGTTTGATTATACCATTGAAAAAAGCGTTTCTTTCATATCCATAAAGAAGTCATTTATCATACCTACAAAGAAGTTCGGTTTCATATAAAAATTTTATCAGGGAAGCATTTTGAATCTTGGCCCCATTTAACCAGATATTTATTCACTACCTAATAAAGTATTTGTTTCAAATTATCCTATAATCGTTTTTTTTTTCAGAGAAATACTTTCAAAAAGTTTTATCAGGATTCAAGTTTATTTTAATTCTCGTTCATTATTTTACTATAAAGAGCAGTTAAAGATTGTTTAGCATAATCGTTAAACAGTTGCATTTAAATATAAATGACGCGATACGGTTATTTTTCATACGCGCATCATCAAAATACAAATCTAACAAAAATAAATGTCACTTGTTGACACGAGAATCGAGAACTTCCTTGATGCGAATTTGCACGAATCTCGCTCTTTATTTATCAAACAGCGTTCAATCCAATCCCGTTGACTCACCTCTATTCGGCAATTAAATAATTAGCTCTGCGACAAAATATCACAAACGCGCCGAAAAAGCATAAAACAAAGTGACGGATTGTTTACGAAAATTTGCATGAATTTCTCCGGCTGTTTAATTACGGCGGTTCTACGTAAAGGCCGGCCGACAGCTGGTGCAATCGCACGTCCTATCTCGTGCAAGGTACGAGCTCGCGGATGCGTTTTTCGTGCGCGGCACATAACTGCGCCGTGATGCGGCACACGCGGCTCTCCTTTTCTTCCGTAATCGAAAATCAAGACGAAAATAAGGAGCGCAATCGACGCGACGCTTCGCCGAAGTGCCAGTCGGTTCTACTATATACCGCCTCGACAATCGCGATCACGCGCGCCGATTTCTCGCGCGCGACTCGATAGCGCCCCGCGCATTAGATTCAGGCATTTCGCTTTTTTTTCGCGATTCGCCTCTAAGTACGCACTTCATCGTCCTGCGAAGAGTAAACAACATTCCCGATCTGCGCTTTTGCCGTTCGTTGAAAAACGCAGTTCCGCTCGCGATACGATTTCTGACGACGCGGATGTCGAGTTGTTTTGCTGCTTCTTTTATACAGAGAGAAAAAGTGTATAGAAAAAATTAGTATTCTTGTCCACTAACATATGAACAGAGTCGATTTATGAAGGTTATCATTATTTGGAAATTTTTGGTTCTTATAAGAGTCTAAAAATTTGTAGCTTAAATTATTTATTGTACTTCTTACTAATTTTTGATATAGCAGAATACTAATTTTTGCTATGCAGGATACTAATTTTTAAAATACTTCACAACATCCTGCCATCCCTTTTTTAAGAAAGAATTATAAATATTTCAGCGGTCGATAAAATAGTGCATTTTCAAATTGTAATGTGTTCAAGATATCTTTCAATACTAATAAACATTCTTTCTGAACTTAAGCCTTTCAAAAATCAAGATGCTCACTGCATAAAGCAAAATTTTTATAATAAATCTTGTTTTAATTAAGATAGTTTTCGACTGTGTCCTACTATTCTTATAGAGAAATACTAATTTTTAGTAGAATTGTTATTAATTTTTTTTAGTTTCTCTCCATGTAATTTGTAAAATTGCGAGGATTTATGATCGTCGCGGCGCTAATTCGTACGAGCTACTGAGTAGGACATTAGGATGTTGCGGTTTTTCGAAGATTCATGAAGATTACACGGAGTCTAGACAGTATCCTCTTTAAAATTTTCGAGTTTAATTAAAAAGGCTTTCTAAATTAAAGCAAGTTACAACACTAACGTTTCAACTAAACTCACTTATTTGTTTATAAAACATAAATAATAATAGGATATTTTTACAGTGAGATCCTATCTCGACGTAGCGAACGAGCAGATGGAAAAAACAAGTGTAATTCATAGCTGATTATTGGACTCGATTCTCCAGGGTGAACCAATGACGCTCGAGGTCCATCGGTGGAATCGACATAAATTTTATATGCTCACTGAGTCAAGATTCGAGTCATCTTCGCGCGACAATTAAGAATGTAATTCTGACGCCGAGAGAAAGAGAGCGACAATTATCTGGCGACGCTCATTGTGCCAAGTACGCGCCTGATTATTTTTCTTCAAGGCGCCACAATCGGCTCGAAGGATGGGTCTGGCCGATCAAGGCAAATCGCAATTGCACCTATGCGCGCGTTATTAAAACGGAACTCCGGCCTTGTAACCACGGCAAACGTGTTGACAATCAAGCTCAGCCTAATATTAGAGCAGTATTGAAAAGCTTTTTAAAATTTATGTGTAATAATTTTACACATAATAACAGAATGTTTAATCCCATGATGCTAATTAATAGTTATTTATTACACGGGTGTTGAAGTTGATTATTTCCGTGCGGCGCTTTTCATCCGGAAAATTGTATGAGCTGAGTAATCACTTATCTCATTAAACCCATGGATACAGACTTTTATAGCGCGAGGTCCGAAAATTGACATTAAAGAATATTGCCATTTTGATATAAAATTATTTTAAAATTTGCTATTGGCTCGCTAATGCGTGTAAATTTATAGGTATATAAATTAAAGATTTTATTTTGCAAAATATAAGATCTTTTTCAAATGGACCGTCTTAAACTTTGCGTTTGAATTTAAATAGTTGTAGTTTGGTTTATTAAAAAATTGTTTTAAAATTATTCTGTTATAAAGCTATTACTACTTTAAATATAACAGTAGAGAAATAGCTGATTATACATTTCTCCCACGTAAATAGTTCAGATGTAAAATCAGCACGGGGACACGTCACTGGATATAAATTGCAATGAGTGAACTCCTTTCAATAGGAAATTTGTAATATGTATACCCAAGAGCATTGGCACTTGGATCAATAAAAAAGTTCTAAAGTTTGCTCGATTATGAATTTTTTGTCCTTTAAAAAACAAATATCTTGACCTAAAAGCTCTATTACGCAAGTCAAAATGTCAAACGTAAATCACCGGATGTGTCAAAAAGTATAGATTGAATGTATCTCAGCCTATAAAAAAAAAAAAAAAAAAAAAACTATAAATACTTCGACACTCACCTTAAGACGTCGACGGCAGATGTGCTGTCTCACCAGACCGCTCAATCTCGTCCTAAAAAAAGAATCGAAGCTTTAATTAAAAAATCTTATCTTCGCGGGGATGTAGTGCTCGCTAAACTTAGAAATAATAACGTTCATCCACCATCTGATCCCCAAGCTCTGCACGATCGAATAACTCTCGTGTATTCTCTCTCGTTTTTTATCATTAGCACGTGAATAATCTCGTAATTGAAAACTCACGAAAAATCGCATTAATCACAAAGTGTAAGTAATACAAAGTGTAACTGTTATCCGGAGGATGAGTCATGGCGCAAGACTCCGCCGGCGAATCATAACAAAGTTATATCCACATACTCAAAATCCGAGATCCCAAGGGTCGTGTCCACTTGTGGGAGATTGCGAGGGAGAGGAAATACGCGGATAGGGTGACCGGCCGTTCCCGGGACACCTGCTGCACGCGCTTCTCGGTAAGTGCACCGCGGCTCCGCTCGACTTTTTTCCGCGCGCATCGGCATAAGCAGAAGCGCAGGAATTCGAGCCCATCTGCATAACATGCGACACGTGCGCGCGCGAGAGAACGACGCCCACGAGTCGCGCGGCTCCCGCGACCGGCAGCCCGAGATTTACGAGGCGTTGTCCCATTGATCGATGAGGCATAATCTGAATCGAAGGCTCGAGGATTTTACCTTTTTTTATGCAGCGAACGCTGCGGGTCGTTAGCCCCCCCATGTCTGGATGGAATTTAATCTTTTCGCGACGTTAATATTTTGCTGCGTTCAAAGTAATAATTTACTTCATTCACAAAATATACCCTATGAAAAAAATTTAGTTGGATTAATAATTTGCTCTGTTAAATACTTCCAACAAAAAAAAGCTGTTAATTCAACAATTCCACTGTTAATCTAATAATTACATTGTTAATTTAATAGCGTCACTGTTAATTTAAGAGCGTAGAGCTTATTTTGACACAGTTTTTTGTTATCTTAATGATACTTCTGTTCAATCAAAATTGACGCTGTTAAAATAAAAATTTTTTCTGTTGGAAGTATTTAACAGCGCGAATCGTTAATCCAACTAAATTTTTTTCTCAGTGTACAAAATATTAAATATAGTAAGACTATATGAAAATTACAACAATAAAATTCTATATAACTAAAAAACTATAGAACTCAATTAAATGAGAGCATAATGCATTTTTAAATGCCCCAATATTGTTTTTTAGTATTGACGGAGAATGGCAGATTTATTCCAGATACGTTTTAGGCGGCATACGGTACAAGAATACAATGTGACAAACTTTGAGGCTACGGTTGATGATAACGTAAAGTGTATATCGACAATCACGCGGAAGAAGGTCCTATTTCGTTTGCGGGTGATGAAAGGTTGTATCTCGTTTGAGGGTAAAGAAAGGTCGTATCTCATTTGCGGGTGTGGAAAGGTCCTATATCTCGTTTCCGATTGAAAAGATCCTTTCTCGGAATGAATTTTTTTTCCACGACTTTCATTACATTCATTTACTCTATTCGCTACACTGAGAAAAAAATTTAGGTAGATTAATAATTCGTGCTGTTAAATACTTCCAACCAAAAAAAGCTTTGACAGAGTTTTTTGTTATCTTAATGATACTTCTGTTCAATCAAAATTGACGCTGTTAAAATAACAATTTTTTCTGTTGGAAGTATTTAACAGCGCGAATCGTTGATCCAACTAAATTTTTTTTCTCAGTGATATTAAAAACCAAAATGGAGCAAAGGGTTTGGCTGATTTTAAGGACAAGAAAGCGGAAAAAGTCGAATAAGTGCCTGGAAATTTAAAATCGTCGCGAAAAATATTTTATTCCGAGAGATAGAATCTTTTCAGCTGGAAACGAGATAGAACCTTTCTTCAGCCACAAATGAGATAGGACCTTTCTTCACCCGCAAATGAAATAGGACCTGCTTTCGCACGATCGTCGATATATAATTTATTCATTAACTGTTATAGACTGTTAATTTTTTAAATTTAGTTATAAAATTTTTTTAGCATGACTCACAGTAAAGCTTTTGATCCGATGTCTTATTTGACAGATTTCGAGTAAATAAAAGATTTTAATTGTGGGATTTAAAAAAAGATTATGACATGAGTCAAAGAATTAATTATCGCAATTATATGATGATTACGAGGGGAAATTTAGGCCATAAAACGCTATTTACAGATTTTATTTTACTCGAAATTTTTCACGACGATCAAAGTCGAGTAAATCATGTTTATTACCTTAAAAAACATGAAAAATGCACTAAGCAAATATTAGGTACACTAATCAATTACGAATAAACAAGGAATGTTTAATTTAACTCAATAACAAATAACATTATTTTTTAATGAAAGTATGCATCACTTTATTATCTAAATCACTCAACATTTTACACATATACCCACTTTATTTTAATTTCGCATGTTTAGTCTATAAAAAAATGGTACAGCCACAAAACTGACTAATAAAATTAATCACAACCCCGACGACACAGCCTAAGCACCCAAACATACCATACAGTGGTCATTATTCGGATAAATATTTAGGGTGATGAGCGACAATATTTTTAGATGGCCGGGCGCTAAATGAAACAGAGAGTCAGTCGCTGCTCGAACGGCGTAATGGATATAACGTCTTGGCGAGTGTGAGTCACGGCGCACCTCCCCCATGCCTCCGGAAACGCGCGCATCGTCCAGTTCGTCGCACGGTGTATCGCATTACCCTTTCGCGCGGATGCTGCTGACAGGTGATTAGCCCGACACCTGCGACTTATGTTTTGACTGACTCCAAGCTAATTTATTTACGGGATATACTACGGGTCGGACGACGCGGTCTCGCGGAGGTGCAATATCTCGCTCCGGCGATGATTCAATGCGCGCGGAAGTAGGAGTTCTTCTGTCGACGAATATTGACTGGAATTCGAATGATCGACGATTTTTATTTTCATTTTCTTCGATTTACTCGCACCTTGCTGAATCACGTATTATTTATTACGAGGCGTGGAAAATAAAAAGTCTTTGTGATGATGTATTTTTAAAACTCTTTACCAATAATTAAGACTGCAGTTTACATCCTTTGTCCCGAAATAAATGCCTGATGGTACTATTTTCGAATTAAAAATATTATTATTTTCCCTTTTTTATTTTAAGTAATTTATATGAATTATTAGGTAGCAAAGTAAAAAGATCTTTTATTATTTTATTTAAAAATAAATCGAATACCGTGCAAGAGTTTTTAATGCACTGCGAGAAAATAATGATCTTCATAAAGAAGAAGACAGTGTTAATTAGAAACTTGAAGCCTCTTAACAGTTGAGTTGTCAGTAATTGAATTTTATACTACTTTGCATACGTGAAAAATGAATATTTATGGTGCGAAATTTAATTCCTTCGCTGACTTATAAAGTTTGATAAGAGATTTAATTTTCACGCTATATTATCAAAGTGCGTTCGTTTTTCTTTGATGTATCATAATCAAACATAATCAAGTGTACACTTTCTTAATTAATTATCAAGAATTCGAAGTTATAATTTAATCGCGAATCTTTTGGAAGGATTCTTTACTCTCAAAGTGGTGTAAAGTCTTTTTCACCCTAATCATCAATAAAGTCCGCTTCCACAGAGGAAGTAAAATCGTATTTTATTCTCTAGATTACTTTATTCCCGCTAGACTTTATTCCCGCTAGACTCACTTTATTCCCGCTAGACTAACTTTATTCCCGATAGATTCATTTTACTCGAAAACACATTTTACTTTCCGTAGACACTTTTTATACTTTTCTAGACTTACTTTATTTAATGGACACTTATTTTACCTTCCTTTGAACATAATTAAACTAGATATGTGCGATTCTACGGACTTAGACAAACAACTGGGGTACCAAAAGTAAAAAAAAATTTTTCGGAAGCACACCTATGGGACAAGTTTTTCCCAGTTCCTTAAGTGTCCCTCTACATGAAAAAAATCGTGAACATAAATTATCGATTGCCAAACTTTTTTGCGGGACATATTACGAGAAATTTATATG
>JAWWEN010000002.1:3759273-3774794 GCA_035582955.1 Sycophila texana
TTAATCTCAATTTAGTGAAGTTGAGTACCACTATTCTCTGAGTTGAGCATCCCAGCCGCCGGAGAACGTCCTTAATTTAGCCTTTGGCGCAAGCTGGAGAGTCAACAACTCCATGAATTTGAATGGGACTGATCTTAAAATGTAGATATCTTATGTGATTTGTGCCTGAAAAGTTGTATGTTTCAATATATTTAAGAGATATTTTTATTTTGAAGGCCAAAAACTACTATTTCTGCCCTCCGGCCGGAAAGCGCCAACTTTCGTGCCGCTGCGCGAGCGGAAGTTGGTGCTTTCCGGCACCGTCGAGCAGAAAAATAGTATACAGAGCTAGGTACGTAATGTACTATAAAAATAAAAAAAATTTGAGTTTTGTTTACTGTTTGATCTTCAGATAATATTCTCTTGAATATAATGGAACATACAATTCTTCGGGCACAAATCACAAAAAATACCGACATTTTAAGACCTGTGCCATTCAAATCCATCACGTTGTTTGATCAAGTTTGCGCCAATCTTCAATATTTCACTTTTTACATGAAAATTAGAAGATCCAACTATGAAGCTGGAGTATTTTAATTTTTCACTTCAAACGGTTTATTGGAAAATAAGTAATTTATTCCTCTCTTAAAAAGAAGTGATGGTCTTTGTTGTGAAGCATTTTTGTGAAGCATACGTGATTTTGATTGGTCACCAACATGGACACCAAAATTGTCGCCAAGGTGCGCGAATGTGATTGGCCGTCTGATTTTTGTATTGTGTAGGTTTCGAGAACGCGAATTTTTCAATTTTGAAAATATAAAAAATATTAAAATTAAAATTGTTACGTTATGATTATGGTTATCTCTTTTAAAAATATTATCTCTTTAAAAAATATTATCTCTTTAAAAAAACGATGCCAAAATTAAAAAAAGTAATCTAATCTCAAAAAGAAATGCAAAATGCGCGCTAGATCTTGCTAGTAACAATAAATTAATTTTCGCCATTCTAACCTCAAAATCGCGTGTTCAACTTGATTTTGCGATCGGCTTCGCCTCGGGAGCCTATCCCACGCGGCCAATAATGACGCATTTTTGCCCCACGTAGCGTAATATACTATTTTGCCGGTCAACATAGAGATATGGCATACTGTGGAGGACAGCTGACGCAGCGATTATGGGACAGTGTACACTCGGCTCGACGCGCAGTGGTCGCGCGGAGGGCCTGTGCCATGGCGACGCCGCCGCGGCGAAAGTTTTAAATATTTGTATAATCAGTATGGGATTTTTTTATTAGATTCAGCAGGATGTATAGAATGAGAAAATGAAAAACGAAAAATCAATTTTTTTTTAAATTTAAAGATAATGGATTCCCTTAAAAATATATTATCGATAAATTAAACTTAAGTGCATTTAAAAACCACGAGCATGCAGTCTCATTATCATCAAGCAAAATGTAGCCGCGTGGTGCTCGTAACATCATCCCCCGATGCATAATAAAAGTCCGCACTAAGAGCGATTTTAATTAAGCGTTCAATTACACTCCGGCTAGGCGTGCCGGGAGCCGATCGATCGATCGCGATATACTGCTCCTCTTGGGAGCTATAAAATAGAGCTTGCACCGCCTGACTTACGCGCGGCGGGGAAGCCAGCCAATTAGGCGCGATCGCGCGCTATCGTTAGTCTCAGTGGTATCTAGCGCTCCGCGAAAGACACCGCAACCCACGCTACTCGGCGGTATGTATATCGGCGAGTTTGGACCTGCCGCCCTCGCCGATCGCTAACGCTGCGATTCTCTGGCTCGTCGTTGCCTCTTAGTTTGCTTGTACGCGCAGCTTTGTTATTCTCCTATATATGGTTCATTAAATTAGTTTAGTACAAGTCACTGGACGAGTTATTCCAGTTTTAATCTTCATAGTATAAAAGTTTACACTTTTGTATTTTTGCTTTTACATCGAGGAATAATTTATGAACTGACCCTCGGAACGATGAAGAGTGAAGTCCAAAGATAATTTTACTTTTTAAGAATTTGTGACGGGGGGTTCGGCCATCCGCTCTTTTTATCAATTACTCTTGAAAATACGCCGTGCTTCTAATTGCATAATATATTTACTGCCAATGCCCAGCCCCTTAGAGGAAGCATGAAGCTCCTCTGCTGCGATGCTCCGGCTGAGCTCAGATAAATACCGACAAAAAACAGAAAAAAAGGTCTCGACATACAAAAAAATAAATAAAACGAATGAACCGGGTTTCATTAAAATCTAATAATAAAATCCTGCGAGATATGACATGATACACACACACACACTCACACCACTAAATCCACCTCTATCCGATCCCAACCCTAAATTTTTATGAATTACTAAAAAGACTAGCATATTTAAGGGGGTCTTATACCTACAAATTTTCAAAAAAATGGATTTTCTTCTAATTTTATTTTTTGATTATATATGTCATGTCATTTTTAAACTAAAAAAATTTAGTGCAAAAATTTTAAAAATTTAAGAAGTTAGATCTCAATATGTAAAAAAATGAATAAAATTGATTTATTATTATTAATAACTAGTATCACTAAATTTTAGAATAATATTTAACTAGTTAATAATAATGCTCTCTAAATGTTATAAGTAATTTGTTGTATCTTAAATCTTAAATTAATATTTGTCATCTCACTAATACAACTTGCCACATCCGACCAAGTGTTGGTACTTTAAAAAATGTAATTATTTTTGATGATCGAGCGCATTCTTGAAAAATTCGTTTAACAAATTTCTGATATTAAAATCTTATTATCTCATAGTAATGGTGCATCGGAATTTTCGCTTTTAGTTGACGTCACTTCGTGAGATGAAAAATGTCGAGGTACGAAGGCTCGTGATCTCTCGGGTAATATCTAAGCCCATTTTTCTCGACGCATCGAAAAAAACCGCTACATCAATATATTGGCTGTTAGTTTCCTCAAAAAACATTGTTTACTTCTTTTTTTTTTTTTAATTTCTAACATTATTTTTTATTTTAAGTGTTTTATATTATTTATCATTTGAAAATAAATCTTCCAGTCATTAAAATTGTATTTTGAAACTTGTCCGAAGAAAATCTGTCGACAAACAAAAATGATACAACTTGCCACATAGACACGTGCGCACACGCAGGGACGGTCGGACAGACGGACATTTTCTAAAAAAATAGTGTATTTCGACTCCTAATAGTGACTCAAAACACATTTATGTATAAATGTTTTTTCGAAATAGTATATTACGCAACTAAGGAGGTAAAATAAGAATGGTGAAATATTTATTTTTCACTACGCCCGCGTCGAAAGTACCACGTTCCCTCCCTGCACCGTACGGAGAATGTAACAATTCCGACACTGTTGTAGTGAAAAATAGTATACACTACATGGGAAGTAAAAAAGAATGCCTCAAATCGCACGCTTGTTCGCCTTCGGCTCGGGCACTATTTATGTGCGATCTGAGGCAATTCTTATTTTAACTCCCTTGTTGTATAATATACTATTCACCATGCCCGCGCCGAAAGTACCACATTCCCTCCCTGCACTGCACCGTACGTAAAAAGTAGTAATTTCCACACGGTCGTGGTCAAAAATAGGGTTCGCGCCGTGGAAGTAAACAAAGAAAGCCTCAGATTATTTCTTTTATTACTTTATTTTTCCTCCCATGGTGTGTAATATACTATTTCTTCATACCCAGCTTCCTCTAGAAGGAAAAAAAAAGTCAAATATGTATAATGATACAAAATTCAACCGATCACAAAATTTAGTCATTAATTTTCCAACTTAAACCTTATTTAAAACGAATGAAAAGAAAATGTCCCTGTCGACTCTCAATAGTTCTTCATAGAAAACTGCGCAATTGCAGGACAATCGAAATCCAAGCCAGGCTGCAAACGTCGTCGAACAATTGAATAACGATTGAGCAAAAAGAAAAAGAAAGGTGGGAGGAAAAGCGCCATCAGCACTTCTCGGGCAAGATCCTCTCGGTGGAGGATTGCTCTTTAACATGGTAAAAGGTCAAGCGAAGTCGAGCGCTTGAAAAATGAACGAAGTCAATAGCAGACAGAAGAGGCAGGGGGCTTGACATCGGCTTTTTAAGCGGGTCGCCAACAAGTCTTTAAAAAAAAATAAAGAGAAAGAGAGACAGAGCGAGGAAGGGAAAATCTCGCAAGAAATCAATGTAGTGTTCTAATGAAGCAACCTCCCGCAGTTTTGGATTTTAAATGGCTTAATTACCGACGAAAGGTATTTTCCATCCAAACGATGAAAATCTGCGCCAAATAACATCGTCAAAACAAGAAAAAATATATATGGTTCGTTACCCCTGCAATGAATCGATAACTCTGAGAAAAGCAGGACACTCGCATCAATGATAAATGATCAATAATTTTGCTCAATTGGATTTCTAAATGGTATCAAACCAAATTACTCTAATACTGGAAATGTACGTTTGACCCTTTGCACAAGCATAGATGAGCTCTTTATAAAACTTTCTAAGCTACATTCTATCGGTATAGAGTGGAATTTGTTCACCTCAGCAATTTGTCAAGGGCTATAAAGTATTCACTTTCTTAGCAATTACTTGGACTAGATAAAATACCGATGATGTTTCAATTTTGGCGGTGAAGTGGATGGTGGAAAGAAGGGCTTTCGTGAAAACTGAGGCGGCCCATAAAAAGAGAAGAGGACACGTCTTCGTTTTTTTTTCCGAAAGTTTTGTGCTCGCGCGCGCGGGGCAAATTGGTTTTCTTCCTGACTCTCGTTATAATCGCTTGCCAAGATTGCAAATGGCCTCTTTAAAATTACATTAACCACTTGTTACGTCAACGGACTCGCGGAGCGAGTTTCGAAGGTGCTCCTTTTATTGAGGCTCTACATCCTACCCCAATTTTTTTGGCAGCGTTCAAAATAAGTTTTCTATCTGTCGTCCGGAATATTGAAATTCTATCCGACCCTTTAATATACTTGATGGAAAAAAAAGCAATTTTATTTGAATGTAATAGATACGATTTAATCTACAAGAGTTAGAATATTGAAAACAAAAATTTTGATACCAGTGGCAATTGCCGGGTGTAAATTGCAATTTTGTTCTTGAGGATTTAGATTTAGATAATAATATTTTCAAATTTAATATCATTTTGTAAAGTTTTGTAGAAATAAATGTTCCTGCTGTATGGAGGCAAATTACAATAGCAATTCATACCGTACTTGGTGTGGCATAGAATTATGTAAAACCATTCACAAGAATAAAAAAAGAATAAGAAACTAATGCAATGCAAAAAATTTTGTGTAAAATCGGACATTTGATTTGAGTATATGTAAATTTATTTTGTGTAAAATTTTAGTGTAGAATATTTTGTGTAAATTTTTGTGTAAAAAATGGTTTACATAAATTTTTGTGTAATTTCCAAAATGGAATTACGATGAACGTAAAATAAAAACAAAAATTTTTTTGTGTAATTTCGGTATTGTCAAAAATTTACACAAAATTTACACAAAATTTATACAAAATTTACACAAACTTTGGGGGAAGAATTTACACAAAACTTTTGTGTAAAATTTTAATGTAAAATCGGACCTTAATTTTTTACAGTGTGATTTAAAATTTTGAATAATCTCATCTATTCAATTCCCTGAATGAGCTTTTCCGATTTCGGCAGCTTTATTATAGAGTTATTAATTATTTTATTTGACAAATTTTAGAATTTTTCCGAAAAAGTTATTCTATTAGGTCTAAACATTAATTAGATTACTTATGATTTCATTCTGATTTAAGTTGCTTTATATTTATTAATTTTTGTATTTACTTTAGTTTTAATACTTACTATTTTTCAAGTGTAAAAACAATTCACCCGTATCATTTTAAATAAATAAAGTTTAAACTCTTTTTTCCTCTACATACATGATCACTTTTTAAATACCAAATGATATTATTTAATTTACACTTTTAATAATAAAAAATCTTCAAATACTATTTCACCTCTCGGAACATAATAAAAATAGTTCAATGCTCCGACAGCAAACGATTGCCATTTGGTAATCCCCAAAAGAGATTAAGAGTTCGATTCGCGTCACGTAGCGACAAACCAAGGAAAGTGGATCTCCCAGTCTCCGCGCGGCGAACAAATGAGTCGAGGCGGTGAGCCGTGCAGCAATGAAAAAAAAAGGACCGAGCCCCCGGAGAAGAGAAAGAAAAAGGAATAGGACGAGGCGAGACTTTCACGGCGCAACAGCTCATTAACCTGCTCATTAGGTGGCTTAAGCTCCTCGGCGTCATACAAGAAAACTCGCTCGCTCGGCCTCCTCCGCTCCCTACCATAATTCTCACGGCATTAGCCCGACAAAAAATAAGGAATAATTATCGCTCGCTTCGCCGGCATTAGTCCGGCGAATAAATTGAGAGCACAAAGCTGCTGGCAGCCGTGTTGCTGAATTAGTATGGATGACCGGCTATTTGATGCTGTTAATTTTGTGCTTGTGAACCAGGAAAATTGAGCATTGAGACGGCCGACACCGTTTGTTTCGTGTTTAGTCGCCGAAATATGTCGTGCGCTTTATGACTTCGAAATTACGTGCTTATTTCGATGTCCTTTCGACTCTTCCTCTACATACTGCGCAAAATTCAAAGTAGGCTGTTACAACAAGTGGATATTTTTTTATGTTAAACCAGCTTGTAAAGACAAAGCACCAAAAAGATGTGGCATTAACTTTTAACAATTGAGTGATCAGATAACTAAACGCATAAGCCCTAATCTTGCGGTGACTTTTTATTAGATTTTCACGCAAACAACTGTTACCAGTTACTGCGAGACTTAAAAAACAAACCAGAAAAGTTAAACAAACGCTGCCAACTGCGCTGGCTCATTGCTTTCTCATAGAGATGACTGAATCTTTAAAAAACAGTGATAAATTGAAAATTCTCAAATTTTCAAAAACATTAAAATAGCTCTAAAAATAAATACTTGAAATTTTTAAGCAGGTCTCGATCAATCAAATGAAACTTGTGTGAACAATTTGGAAATAACCCACCGCATCGTTTAAAAGTAGTTGCGGAGGAACGATATACGTACATACGTACAGACAGTTTTTAAGAAGTACTGTTTTGGTCTTTCTGAACGTAAATATGTAGTTTTACGTCAAAATCTAAAAATCAAAAACTGTTGCCTTTCTCTAAAGCAATAGACCCACAATAGCATTTTTGACTTTAAAATGAAAAGCCTCTATAGAAACTGATTGCAATAAAAACACGTTAAACATATTTACATTTCTATAAAAACATGTTAAACATTAAAGAGTTTTTTCTCTTTTTTTATAACTTGGCTCATAGCCTTATAGTGATATTATTTCCTTTTCACCAAATATAACTCGAGATTTATAAAAATTCTCAGAAAAAAAGTTTATTCATCGAGTACATGAAAATTCGGCAGAAGCGTGTGAGAATCTTCGGGTCAGTTAAATCGCAGCAGCGCTTTTCGCACTCCCGGTCCGACCGCAACGTCTACGACGACAGACCGTAAACAGAATCGAGTCTCGGTCCGCTGAAATTTTCATGGAACGGGAAGGGGAGTAGTTCGGCGTGTGGTCCGCCGCAAATTCCTGGCGCGACGGGACCGAAAACTCGTCGCGCATTTATGCGGTTTTTACATTTGCCAAACAAAATCAGTCGCGATCCCTCCTATCAAAAAATTATCAGTATGTTGTCGATTCGCATGTGTCAGACAACTCTAACAAATTGCAACGATAATGATAAGAATACCTAATTATATTGATTGAACGATCGATTGAGCGTCATCATATAGCTATACAAGTGCAGATATTAATGTAATACGTAAATTTTAATTAAACGTGCATGATAATAATGAAGTGGTATTTAAACACTTATTTATAAATTAATGATCGTATCTTTTCGAGTGGGTGATAATTCGCAATATAATCAGTATTACAGCATTGAATAGCATACCGAGAAAAGTATTGCATCAAAATTTACTATAGTGTGCTGTGAATTGTTTATTTTAAAATATCAAATTACCTCCACAAAAGGAAGATTGTCCGTCAATCAGTATAAGAGATTGTAATAAGTTTTCGTAGTAAATTTTTCTCCAAGCAGATTCGGTCCCTGTGAGGTAAAAATAAGGAATACCTCTGATAGCGTAGGGATTGTCATCCTACCCGAAGGCGTTAATTAATATGAAGCTTTAAATCAATAACTACTCTATCGCTCCGTGGCAGATATAGAGCATCCGACTTTCCATTAAATTCAAAGCAATACAATCTTCGTTGGTAGTAGTAATACTGCGGTCACGAAAAGAAAAGCCACAAAGAACGAAAAGTACGGTACTTCTGGCAAAAAGGATACGGCCAAACAATGACCGAATACGGGGCGCAGGTTCATTTCTCAGTTTAATGATGCCGATCGCCCGTCTAGCGCGACGCGCCGGTGGAAAAATTGGAAAAAGACTCCCTCGAATAATGCGCGCCCCTGTAGTCCCTTCATAAAGGAGATAGTAATCCGGGGCACATCGAGTCGCTCTTATTTCCGCGAAACAAGGACGCATGATGCTACCGCCGTGTAATGGACTTCTTTCGATTTTCTAGTAACGCTCGCCGCTGTGGACGTTCTTCCCCGGAAGTAGCTGTATGTTCCGAATGGTATTTTGGTTGGACGACAAATACTCTGGGTTCATGTATATATAGTTTATTTTCTTATTTTCGCTCTGAAAATCTTAAAGCGTCCACAGCAATATCCGAGAGAAGGCAAATGTATTTTTATGGTAAAAGTGACGAGCAAAAAGTTACGTTAAGTTAAACTTAACCTTCCAAGAAGGATATATAACTCTTTCATTATGAAATTATACGTAGAAAATAAAGTGAAACGTAGAATGAAATATTTTGATTAAAAAACAGAATAAAACAATTTGATTATATAGCAAAATGAAACAATTTGATGTATTAGCTAAACATCTCATCTGAAAATTTATTTCCAACGGAGTTATACTTGGAGATGGTTATGTAAAGCTTGTTAAACTTCGTTTCCCTTAACGCAGTGAGTATAATGCAATGTTGATGCTAATCGTCTAAGTTTCGCATAGTCGTGATAAATATTCCTCATTTCAAACACTTCACAAGGCTAACACAATTTAACTTACATTTACATCTACATTATATATTTTTAGTTTTGTATCAAATATTGATGCAAATGCGGGAAAGGATATAATGCAAAAGAAAAAATTAAATAAATAATATTTAGAAAAAGTTGAAGTATCAAAACTTTTATTTTATTTAATAAAATTCAAATCACAAATCATAACTACAAAAATATTAATATAAAGTTGAGTATATGAACAAATTAAAGAATGATTTGTTAATATTTAAAGAATGTCAAAGAATCTATAAAAATACTGTAAAACTAGTTTTAGGGTAATTTTTAAAATGTTTGTGTATCTTCTGTTTCGACACGCGTCGACGACACTTGTTCGTCTACGACAGTGTTAGATATTACTACTTGGTTCTGCTCTAATACCTGAGACTCTTTATCCGCGTTCGGCTTTTTGTACCGACCCATTTTTTTTAATGATGATCTACGTTTTTTATTTTTTCTCATTGATAAATTTGAATATACGCATCTTGGGGCAGGTCCAAATAATTCACGCAAAACGTAAGGCAGTCTTTCTATCGGCTGCATCTTAACGTTTGCAATTAAAAAAATATAAATTAATTTTTTATTAACGAATAGATTAATGAAAAAATAAATTCATAAAAGAATTACCAACTAATACTGTTTTATACAAAAATTATTAATTATTAATAAATATTTTTAGAGTTCTTATTCTGACGGAAAAAATGTTTATAAGTACGAGAATAAGAATTCTTCCAAGTACTGCTCGATTACAAGACAAGAGAGTGTGTTCAAATGATGATTTTTACCGTAAGCGCTTGCTTTATATAGGGGAAGTCGGGGCAAGGCCCACTATGCCCCGACTACAGGTGTTGTTTGTTCCATCCTTATCCTCTCCCACCGCTCGTCTTCTTCATAGCCACAAAATGCTCGTATTAAATATCTTAGCTACCTGCGAATCCAGAAGTTCTATTCAGAGATTAATGCATTTAATTGCTTTGTTTTATTGCTTCCTGATCAGAGCCGCTTAGAATATATTTCATGTCACCAAAACTCTCTGTGGCATCGAAACGAGGGATATTAAGTTAATGGCACCAATTTAAAAAGCATAAAATTTATGATTAAAATCGTTAACCCTCTTTCGTTATAGGACCTTGATATCTCATGCGGAAACGCACGCATCTTCCACATAATGCTGCGGAGCGCTATAAACTGCGCGCAAGAAGGTTAATAACTTTTCGTAGAAATTTTATACCCCAACGAAAGTTTTAGTCCGCTCCCGAACAATAAAATTCTTTTTTCCACTGAATATCAGTTTCCTTGAGTAGTAACTTATGTACAAATTAACATATATCATGGCCTTCATCGAAGATCGGTGCTGCTTAGCACGAGAGCAGTGTGTGAACGCTTTATTAAATCACGAAGGGCTGGAAGCGTTGTGACACGGCTTCTCTACGCAAATTGGGTCGAAGCATGCGACTGCAGCGTGGCCGCCCTTTCCCAAATCAGATTTTGACCGGCACTTTGAGCGGAAATTTGCTCGGAGAGTTGCTACACTTCCGAACCGTATTTAAAATCATCCGGTGAACGAAGGTATTTCCGATCGCAAGCTTTAAAATATGTTCCTTCCTCGACTTGGGGGGGAGGGGGCATTATTATAAACATTTGCATATATTATAAACGAATTTCTATATGAAATTTCAAAATAAATATTTGTTTCGTGTACACGCATTTTTGGGTTTTTTTTTAAAGAGTTGTGTAGTTTTCTGAAGCAATTAAAAAAAAACACAATCTTTATGCAGTTTATTAATGAATACACAAGTGCTGTGCTTTGTGATTGATCGTTCAATTATAAAAACAAATGAACAAACTAAGTCTTTAGAATTGAACAGGTTTGTAACAGTATGCAAAAGTAATTACATTATTACTTATTAGAACACTTCTCTTGACTGAGTTTATTAATTCAGAAATATTGAATTCTCCAAAAGAGCGTGTTATTATGTGGCAACTCCTTAAAGACATTATGCCGTTAATTGATTTGAATTTGAGTTTTATTGCACTGCGCTGGAGTAATACTTATACTCAAAGTTACGAGCAGATATTACACATCGAAATTGAGGAGGCGGTCGACAAAACAATGTACCTTTTGTGGCACGTAATTTCGCGTTCGAGATTCTCAACCTGCACTCCCCTCTCGGAATATTCCGATCTATCATTAAGATAGTTCACCGATTTTCGACTTATTTAGATTTTCTTAAAATTTTGTTTATATTATGATTTCGGTGGATTTATATATGCTTCAAATTTTAATAACCCAAGGAGTATGTAAAATACAGCTATCAAGCTTCAAAATTTCAGTTTTTAACAAGCAATTCCTATGTATACTGACCTTCAACGAAACAAGTGTTTTGTTGAATATCGTCTTGAATTTGATTTAAATATCTCTCAAAAAATTATGTAAGTTGCAAAATAATAAACGAAAACAGATGCAATAAGTGCACATAATGTTATTAGTACCGCCACGTGTAACATTTAACCTGAAATTTGCTTTTTTTATATTACTAGCAAAATCCAAAGCGCTTCGCGCGTCCACTTATTTTATATTGTAATATTTTTGAGATTAAATTTTTAAATTTAGCCGGATATGCCCGTGCGTCAATCAAATCGCGTTTTCAAATACTTCGCAACATCCTACCATCCTTTTTTTAAGAGAGGATTTTGTAGTGAATGCACTGTTTACTTTATACAAATTTGGTCCTACAATTGGCTTAAATTAGATTTAATAAAGTTCTTCCTCCTGAGCTTTAAAAAAAACCTTCTTATGAGCTTTGAAATAAAAACGAGTAGAGGAGGAGCTAGGCAGAGAAAATGTTGCATTTGCGCTATCTTGAAGCCGTTCGTGTACTTGATGACATCTTGAAGCCGTTCGTGTACTTGATGACATCTTATTAACCCATTAGTACCGACGCGGACATTTTTAGACACTCAATATTTCCTAGCGGATTTAAAAAAATATTTTTTTTTTAAATCCGCCCGGAAATATCGAGTGTCCAAAAATATCGGCACTAATGGGTTAAAGTATTGAAAGTTATTAATAAGAATATTCACTACTCCCTTTTTATTTTATATTTTTCTTTATATTTTCCCCTTTATACTTTTCCCTTTGTCTTGTTCCTTTGAATTTGCGGTTTTCTCCTTACGAATTCCCTTTTGTTAGGAATGAAAGTTCATAAGATTTTGAGGAACAAAAGAACGATAGCACGAATTCAGAAACGATCAATTTTAGCAAGCTTGTATATTAGCTTCGTTTTGCCTGTTTATTTTACGAAGATTGATTACTTCGACTGTCTCAATTGGAAAAAAATTAAATCCGTAAATTACCTTGCTTAATGAATAAGAATGCAAAGAAGAACCGTAGCTTTCATAAAACAATAGCTTTTCAATCTAAATGAAATCGACCAGCGTCAAACGTTATCAAACGCAAAAACTGGTTTTTTGTCAAATAATATATTTTGTTTCATTCCACCATTATATTTATCCCTATCGAATATAGAAATTTTCAATTAAAGTCCCGGTCTTGCAGTGCGCCCGTTTGAACGTTGATTTTATCGGTACAAAGGGAAATTTGTTGCGTCGCTCGCCGAGCACATCGGAAGATTAATTGGAAAAAGCTATAAATAAGTTGAGAATCGGGGAATTGCTTTGAAAAATTGCACGAATAAAGGAATAATCCCGTCGGATTTTACAGTCGCCCAGGGTCAGCTAAATAATCCCAGCAATCGAGAATTCATCGCTCGCCGTTTACCCTCCGGCTCCCATCACTTCTTCTCCAGATGACTCCAATATGACACGGAGAACGTTCTGCCCTCCATTTTCCGATTTTGATATCTCGAGCCGGCTGGCAGTTCGATTAAAAATCGCATATCTCGGTCATTGCGGACACGAGATAAAGTGCAAAGGCGAGGGGGCAAAAAACGTTAGATTCTTTTTTCTAAAAGGATGACTACAATGGATTTCGAGCAAAAAAATTGTAAAAATCCCTTCCAGCTTTCGATTTCTCGTCGCTTTAACGATGATTATTTTAAACTTAAATTTACCTAAGAAGAATTAAAATGATTATTTTTACAATATGTTTGTTACTTTTTAAAATAATTTGATTTTTATCAAGAGGCGCGGCAGCGCCCCGAGGCAAGTGCAAGTTCGGTGGAACGACTTGCCTACGAGGTCGCATCCCGCGCCTCTATATACTTTGATATTGGGTTTTAACCACACATTTTTTTTTAAATAAACATTTTTTTAATATTCTGAAAAAGACTCTATCGTTCCTTAGAAACTAGACCCCTCATTTTTTCCATCTACATATTTAAAAGTACATTTGTAAAACCAGTATTAATTTATGAGTTCCATCAATGTTTTTAATTTTTACTTTAAATTGAAATTCGACAGCACAACGTAACGTACGTTATTATTGAATTTTTCAATGTGTATTGCACTTTCCAATAAATTATCGTACACTGATTTTTATTATTGTTTATTAATGAAATAAGAAAATGGTAGGAGTAACGAGAAGATTAAGGACTTTTTTGAAAAAATGAGTAAAACAGTTTGCTCAAGTTGTGAGATACATACGAAATTATTTATTGCATATTAAAAACAGCAAATTATTTTCCTCTTTTATAAATATATAAATACATAACAAATTGTGGTACATTTATTCTCATTATATATAGAGTAAATAGTTCTTAAATAAATTTTGCATAAAATTTATTGTAAACAAAAAAATTTTCTTCTCATCTCTGTGTAATTGTTGCAATAAAATAACAATATTTTGAACAAGTTACAGCCAATACAATTAAGTCTCTTATTTTTGTCTTCTTTTAATTAATCATTTTCAATAATATTGCAAACAAGCAGATTTGTTTCGTTTTGCAAGACCAATGATAATATCATTTTAACCAGTATGGGACTCATTTTAACATTAAATTCCTGTGGCAAAAATTCAAAGAGTCTTCATTAAATAGGGGAACTCGGGGCAGAGTCGGCCTTGGGGCGCCTAGGCGGTCCTTCAGAGCCTAGTGGGCCACCCCATTAAATATGTTGCATTTGGTGTGAAAAACATTTATTAATAAGCTTCATTTAAATTAAAGCTTTTGTATTATTCCATTACAGTATTACTGTACCCAAAAATTATATATAGTAATACTGCAATGTAATAATACAAATGTTTTAGTTTAAATGAAACTTGTTAAATGACCCACTATGCCCCGAAGGCCCACCTTGTCTCAAGGCCCACTATGCCCCGAGTTCCCCTATAAGAAAACCGTAATATGGAGAATTAGAACTGCACTGAGAGAAAAATTTGGTATTTTTAAACAAATATTTACTTCAATAGTACTTGTTAAATATTTCTTTGAATCAAGTTATTATTTTTTTGAAACTACAAAATTTATTTAGTAACAAATAAATTCATTTAGTTTTAAAGAAATATTTAGTTGATTCAAAGCAATATTTAATGAGTACTAGTGAAGTAAATATTTACTTAAAATTATTAAATTTTTTTACAGTGTGCAATTAACTGCCTCCTTACCAATTGTAAATTTGTCTTTACCGTTTCTCATAAAAGTGATTCCATTTATATCGATCGGATTTCCTTGATTTTGCATATCAAGTATAAACGCATCCCCTTCGGGTACTCTTGCCACTGAAAGCTTTAAGTCTCCTTGCAATATTTCCCAAACATTGATCTTTTGGGCTATAGTACTAATGTATTGCTGAAGCTGAGCCATACCATTTGGATCGTCCAATTTAATATGCACGAAACCACCGAAATCGGCGATTCTCTTGAAATTTTTTTGAAAAGCCGCATCCTTTGCACCAAACCCTACAGCATACATGTTAAACTGAGATATGGCCTTCAAATTAGCCGCAGCATTGATCACATCGCTTTTTGTATATCTGTTATCATTATTATCCCATTAGAGTAGAATATAAATTCGGCGTTTTTCTCAATTTCGCTTTAATTTTGTTTAAAACCTCCTGCACAGTGCAGTATAATCGTAATCGTGTACCGCCGCCCGCAACAAATTTTCCTTTATGCCTTTTTATCTGCTCAGTAGTACTATGATTCTTTAAGAAAAAAGATCGCTTTTCAGTAACATCGCTAAATCTAACTATATTGATGTTCCAATTGGGTATTTACCTAATTCATCTATAATGGTTTTAATATTATCAATATAAACAGCAAAATTCGAATGCATACTACCGCTAGTGTCGATCACTATAGTAAAATCATGAGAAATTATGTAATTACTTGGAGATTTTGGGTCTTCAGCGTGAAATACAATACACTGAGAAAAAATTTTAGTTGGTTTAACAAAATTTTCACTGTTAAATACATCCAACAGAAAAAGCTGTAGTT
>JAWWEN010000002.1:3807597-3819225 GCA_035582955.1 Sycophila texana
AGGTGTGCTTTCAAATTTTTTTTTTTTTTATTTTTAATACCCCAGTTGTTTGTCTATTTCCGTAGAATCCCACATATATAAGGTGCGCTATCTCATAGCGCAACATCTTACCCGCTTTGAAAACGCAGCCGCAGTGGCTGGCGCATCCTGCGGGAATCTCGCCGTGGGGGAAGAATCGAGTTTATCTGTCGGAATAAAGCCATTACCTGCGGACACTACCGCGCGCGGGGACCAACGTGGACTGTGTGCGAGTCGGACAGGGCCTGGGAAGGAGAGAAGAACGGTGGGCGGGATGTTCTCCGGGAGATACGAGAGTGTTCTCTCTCTGTCTCTCTCCCTCCCTGCTTGACTCCCTTGTCCGTGATCTTCTTCTCTTTGTCTTTCTACCGCGAGCTCGTCGAGGACGCCGGGAGGGCCAGGTTCTGGGAGACCGCGTGGTGAGTCCCTCTCGACGTCAGAGATGTTAGGCAAAAATTCGTGGGAGAGAAGGAGGGATACAAGGGTCTGGAGTTCAAAATGCGCGAGAGTGCATCTTCATTATGACTGCGCACGGTAAGGATGATAAATTACCGGAGGATAATGAGCGAGGATCGAAAAAATCTCAGACGTTAAAGGGACAAGTTCGCGAATTTTCCAAGTTTTATTTCTTTCTAAAAATAATCTATATTCCAAAAAATAGATACCTAAAAAGTTTCGATACTTTAAAATCGTTCGTTTCCCAAAAAATAGCGACTAATCAAAGAATCGATTCCTTAGAATTGATTTGTACAAATTATCGAAAGTATAATCGAATAATTCGCTTTGCAAAAAGATTCAATCGACTAAGAATCTTGTGGAATTGCCCTTCACTATTATTGCTATTAGTGTTACAATTAATTAAAAATGTACTATTTCTGGAAAATCGAATAAATCGTCAGCCGCAAGAGTCGATGAAAAAGGAAAAATTGGATAATCCTCATAGGAAGTCAACTATTTAGCAATCGCTTAACAAGATTCTTAAAATAGCTATATTATTATACGTCTAGTCATCGGCAAAGCCCCAAATGATTTATATCCCGTCAGCAGTTTTTCAATTTCAAAGAGTATACACCTTGAAACATTGTTTCAAGTAACTCGATGATTACACGTCTGACTCAATTAGCGGATCATCGGGTCAATTGGCACTCCGCGAAATCGAGACCAAATCAGCGACGATTTCTTCGACAGATTCTCAGATCGGCGAAAAAAAAGAGGCGACCGCGCAGACAGCGTTAAACACGAAGGCAGATTAAATCTCGATCCGCACGGCGAATCCAATTGACCAAATTTCTCACGAGCTCTAATCGCGTGCGATCGGCGGGCCGAAATTGGCGGTCGATCGGAATCGACGAAACTCAAAGGGAGCGAGGCCTCAAATGAATTTAACTTCGCGGCCGATCCTAATTTGACTTTTAAAGATCGCCCGATCTCGGGCGAGATCGCTCAATTACAAAAATTCACGCACGCGCGCGCGCAAGCGAAGCTGGCGGGGACCCTCGATCGGCCATCATCCGATCCAACGTCCAGATAATCGTCATTACGTGGCAAACGTGCGGCGCGGCCCCCCTCGAGAAAGTGACGAGAATCATATAGACACTCAAGACTACTCTCGAAATACCGACTGAGAAAAAAGGTCAAGAAATTAGTTAAAAATGTGTGAGAGACCGAAAAAGGAGGTACAAATAGACTCTCAAGATTCCGTGAAAAAAAAGGAGAGACGAGGCAGGAGGAGAGAAGTCGGGGGACAACCACCCAAAAAAAGGTGGAACGCACCGAAAACGAGAAAGAGAGATTAGGCAAAAATGCGAGAGAAAGAGAGAGAGAGCGAGAGAGAGAAAGAGAGACAGGAACGAGTCGCGGGGCTGGTGCGCCATATACGAGGAGAGGGTGAGGGAAGGGGGTAGGGGCAGAGAGAAGGGGGGGAAGAACCACCGCGAACCGCATTCTCTACCTGTGTGGCGGAGCGCTCAATCTCCCTCTCTCTCCCTCCCGCTCCCCGAGGGGGCAGCGCGGAGGAAAGGCGCTCTCCTCACTAAAACAAAGAGCAGCACTCGACTTTGGCCGCGCGCGTTGTTCCAACATCACCCTCATTATGAAACAATTTCCACGTCCTTCTCCTCCTGCGCCACTGGCCGGCGAACCACCACCAACTCTCCGGGCCTCGCGCGAACGCACAAAAACCGAGAGTGGAGAGGGAGGGGGGGGGGGAAGGGTAAAGGCCTGTTAGGCCAATTGTCATGCGGCTCTTATTAGTAGGAGGTTCGCCTTTTCTCGATAATCACGCCGGGGAATTGCCGAGCGGCCGCCTGCACGCTCGTCCTTTTGGAATGCCGATGCGGGGCCGATTGAATTATCCCCAAACGAGACCCTCGCGCGCCCTCCCAGTGTATATATAGCTAGAAGGGGAAGCTGTGAATTATACGCTGGGAGCGCGCCGCGCGGCTCCTTTTTCGCGCGGGCGCGTGTGCGAGCGCAACCCCCGGGCTTTTCCATTTTTTGCTCGACTCGACTCCTTTTTTGTTTTTTTTTCCTTCACTCGGAGCTTTGTGGTTCTTAGGACCGCTCCGTCTCGTTTAATTTTTATGGGGACTCCTCGCTGGCTTTGCTTGAACTTTAGCTTTTTTTTTTTTTTTCTTTTTTGTTCTTCGACTTTTTGAAGGATGCTCGCTCCGTCGAAGGGAGAGAACCTCGTGTGTGGGGACGGACCTGTGCGCGCACGTCGCGTGCAGTGTAATTTTTGTAATTGAACGTTTGCGATACACTTGACGATGCCCGGTGGACGAGTGTATTTTTCTCCCGAGACTCGCAGTTATACCGCGCCGGGGGTTGGTATGTGAGAAAAAATGCGATTGAGAGGTGAAAAGTGAGCTGGATTTTTCGGACTTTTTTAAATGACTCAATTTCATTTGTCTCTTGAAGATATCGTAATGGAGTCGCCCGTTGACTTTTCTATTTAGTTTCTTAAATTTAATATAATGTCAATGACATTTTCATAAACTGATTAGTCCCGAGGCATCGGAACTCGATGAAAGATTTAATCAATCATTTTATAAATGAAGTGATGTAATAGCTTTATCTATATGCTTAAAAATGAGCGGAATAGAAGTGGAATCTCGGTAACTGTCTCGAAGGAAGATTTATTTTTTACTGAAAAGACTTCGGGCTTTTATCTCATAAACAGCATTTTTCGACTAAATGAAGCGTCGAATGCCCCTTTTCCGTTTTTATCTCTTCGGCTCGGCTGACGCTCTCCAATAAAAATGACCAACGGGCCATTGATCAAGACTGACCCATTAGTTAAACAAAGAAAGCCCCAGCTAAGGTATATAATCTCCTTCACAGCTGTTGTAAATTGAATTATGTACACTCCCAAAGATCCTTAAGTCTCCTTTCCCTTCTATAAAATAACGATGATAGCTGCACTGCGATTACACAGTGTCGTAGAATTTATATAAAACTTTCATGTGTCATTCTTCCTTTTTTTTTTCATCTTAAATCGGTTTATTTACATCGACAATATTTTTTTTTACTAAACGCATACGCACACAGATTTGCCAATCAAGATTTTTGCTACGATTACTATAATCTAATCTTATTTACATTCATTAACTTCCATCCAGTTTTATTTAAATGCCTGTACGATAAAATAATGTTATATGTTAAGCAGGCATTGAGCAACGTCTGTCAGGCTAATTTAACGGAAACGGCCGTAAATTGGCAGGTCTTGTAAAAGAAAAGAGAAGCCATCTACGCCCATCGGGCATAATGCTTTTAACTGCGACACGCAGCAGCGCCTCGGTGAGAAATTTCGCGTCGTTCGGCGCGATAAAAGGAGGCGCGAGAGAGACGATCATCTCGAGGCTGCTCCCGCGATCAAGGTGTGGCATATAATGTGTGCGCCGCGTGTGTGCGGCTACACCCCGCGAGATCCCGCGGCATAGTCAATATCCTATTGCGAGTTACGCAAAAGCCTGTCCTCTACGCTACGCCCACTTGCGCTCGCGCGTGCCGCGCCGAGAAGGTGTTTGTTCTCGCGCGTGCGCGATACACTCGCTCCGGCCCAGCTGATTTATATGTACACTTGCGAGGTGTCCGAGGGGACCGGGGGCGAAGGGAAGGGGAGGGGAGAAAAGGACGACGAAAAAAAGAAGGTGGACTCGGCAGTTTAACTAGTCCGATAAACAGCGTGGCGGTTATTTATAGAACACTGGCGCGCAGGTGTGCGTTGACGACGCATATTGTTTTCCTCGCTGCTCCTCTTCTCCGACGTCGACATTTGTTTACGCCCGCGATTCTGCATCGTAGTTTCGTTTGGCAATCGATCGTTCATTTAACTTCTTTCCAATTTATTTTGGTGTTTATATTTTTTCACTATTACGCCCGCGCCGAAAGTACCACATTCCCTCCCTGCACTGTACGGAGAATGTAGTAATTTCGACACGGTTGTAGTGAAAAATAATATACGCTACATGGGAGGTAAAAAAGAATGCCTCATATCGCACGTTTGTGGCAATTTACGTACCATCTGGGACCATTCTTATTTTACCACCCTTGTTGCGTAATATACTTTTTTTTCTGATCGAATTTATTATTTTGTTAATCTATAGTAACTGCAGAATTTTTCTTCATTTAATCATTTGATGACTTGTAAAATAATGTAACTGTGACAATTCTGCATACAAAAATATACCATATGGTAGCATGACATTTATATAAATAAGTAGATAAGTTTCGGGTAACGTCAGACTCTTCGCGCTTCTTTTAAAATAGTATCTACTAGAAACTGAAGTAGGTAGATATCTTGGGCGATTTAGGAAGTAGGTAAAATGAAAGAAGCAACAAAATGTTTTTCACTTATTTTAAATTTATTCACTATTTACACCTGAATTCGTGTACAAGTGACGAATAATAAAAAACAAGTATGATTCGACTGGAGTAAAAATTCTATGCACTTCTGCTTCTGCAATATACATCGATTTATTTTACTTTCATTATAATATATAATATAATATATACGCAATATACTTTACAATATTTATTTACAATGTGTACACGCGATTACCTATTCACACATTTTACATGACGGAGGGACTCATGCGCTTCTCACTGGGTAGCCGCCATTTATATATCGTTCACTCGTCTTCGCATTTGTTCCTACCTAATTTATTTATATCAACAACAATGCATTTTATACACATATAATACACGCATTACTCCTTCATTCCGCTAAAAAAAAATATCTCGCGACCCCCTTTTTTTTTTTCTTTCCTCACCGAAGAGCTCGTTAGACAGTACGATTTAAAAAAATAAGAAAACAAAGAAAATAATAAATAATATTCCTTAAGCAGGTACGATTTTACGATAAATATTAAGATTTAGCAAAAATTATAAAAAAATATTAATATAAATCACATAAATATTCGTCAATTGCATTCGTTAATCGATAACTCATATATCCGTACGAAATAAAAAATAAAGACACGTGGAAAGAAGGAAAGGGAAAAAGGAAACAAGTAATTAAAAAAGTAGTAAGGAAACAGAACTTGCGCTATTTTCGTTGATCGTCGAATTTCAAGAAAGAAGTACAGACCCCATACGATAACGACGCTGCGGCGTGCTCGTACGATGGCACTCGCCGATGCGGCCCCGAAGAGAAAAAGGAAAAGTGCAGTCTCGATTCCCCGACCGGAATTCCGCGCGCGAAATTCCACTCGGCCGAATTTCTCCTTTTTCCGCTCTTCCTTGGAATACGCGTACAAAACAAAAGCTCTCTCTTCCCTTCCCCCGCGCACCCACGCGCACCCACGCGCACACCCACGCACGACTTTTCCATACATCGGAAAAATACCGGCACGCGCGTGAGAGCTATATATCTGCTCGTTGCCTGTTTCAATGACGCAAGATCGAACACACGCACTTTCTCTCTCTTTCTTGCACTCATACACACACACACACACACGCACGCCTGGCGCAGCAACAGCAGCAGCAACGGCAGCGGTGCTCGTGCATAACTTTTCCACGCGATGCGAACGAGAGATCGGCAATACGTTTGTATGTATATAAGTATATGCTGTTTATGTGTGCGCGTATATGTGAGTGTGTGTGTGTGTGTGTGTGTGTGTGAGTGAGTGTGTGTGTGTGTGTGTGTGTGTGTGTGTGTGTGTGTGTGTGTGTGTGTGTGTGTGTGTGTGTGTGTGTGTGTGTGTCCGCGCGCGCGCACGGATAGGAAGGCGTGGAAGATATGCGCGTGCGTTTCTTGCTCTTTCACGCGGTGCCCGCGTGTGCGTGCGAGGTGCGTGTGCGCTCACGCGACTATATAAATCTATACCGGTTTTCTCGGCAGCCTTATTAATAAATTATACGCGTCCAAGGAGGTTCGGCTTCTTCGCCTATCTCGGGACTCGTTCGCTCGTTCGCTTCTCTCTTTCCCTTTCTCGTTTCTCTCCGCGGTCCCCTCTCTCTCTCTCTTTCTCTCTATCTCTGCCTCTCCGTCTCTCGCGCGGCGATCCGTGGTATCGTCCTCTCTCGGCTGACGTTCCTGCCGTTGAGCTCGTGATTGGCGAACGCGTCGGCTGTTACAGTCCTGTCTTTTTGAGAAAAGAGCAGTCGCGGTGCGTTTATACGAGGAAGGACGGATAAGACTGCATGGAAAAAATAAAACTATAGTACCTACTGTTTCGCAGTTATAAAATCTTATACTGAATACACGCTACATCGGCTAGAGTGAAATGGAGTTCAATTTGCCTCCATTGGTGTCAAATTTTCACTCGAAGTTTAGATTGAAATTAACTCCCTCGATTAGAGTGAAGTAGATTTTTTCTTTCACTCCAGAGTGAAAGGGTAGACCATAAACTAAAAAATCGTACTCTATATCAGAGTGAAATTAAGTTATTCTACTCGTGTAAAGTGATTATTTCACTCCACTAAAGTAAATTTCAAATTTAACTGTATGAATGAATTAACTCTAGCATGTCTCTAAAAAAAGAGTGAATTGTCACTCTAACTGTTCTAGCGTGTAAGAAAAAGGCAAGAATAGCATTGCGAAAACAATGAAGTTAAAATTTCTAGAGATGAAAATAATCATTTATTTTAAAAAGTTAAGATTCCATTTAAAAAAAGCAGAATTGTCTTTTTCAAAAGGTAAAATTTCCTTTTTTTAAAAGTAGAATCTCCTCTTTCGTAAAAGTAGATACTGCATACATTTTGAAATTTACGTTAACGTTTCGAAACATAGTATAGATATACTTATATTACTAGAAAGTCAATTCTACTTTTGTTTTTAAAAAGTTGTTTCTGCAGATTCTTAAAAAGTAAAATTAACTTGTCATTTTGCAGCTAAATCTATTGCGTTAACAGTAGAATCTATTACTGTTTTATTTTTTCCGTGTACTATGCCTGTCGGGCGCACTTCAATTTCCAATTCACGCACCCGTTACAGTAAAGAAAAGCTCGACAAAAAAAGACTTTATTCGCTCGTTGCGTAAGCGTTTGCCTCTTAAACGCCCATATTGCACGCGTGCAATTACAAAAAGTAAACTCCTCAGCGGAGCTTTGCAATAAATATATCTTTGTAATTTACAAGTGGACAAAATAATATCATCTGCTTTTTTTTAGTAATAATAATAATCGTCTTCATGTCTTTCTCGGTTAGGTATCCCTCTCGCTCTCTCGCAGCTTCACCGGCTCGGATATACATCTGCTCCGAGGATTCCTCGCCGAACGTGGTAGAAATGCTCCTCTCGCCCTTCGCTCACCAGCTTTGCCTTTTCAAGGCAAACATTCACTTCGTAACACTGCGCTTATAGTCGCTGCTCTTTTAATCAAAAGATAAAAATTGCATAAAACACACACATCAGCCACTGTAGTAGAACTACAGTGGCTGACAAATTTCTACTGCTTTACAAGAAAAGAAGCCGGGCTTTGCGGAAGCTTTGCTTCGGCCACGCACAGAGCAATGCTCATTTTAACTGCTGCAACTTGGTGAACTTCCGTTTTCGTTAAAGTTTGAGTTTCGTAGTTCGGTGAAAAATCGTTTTCGCCTGTGGATAAAAATAAAAAAAAAACTCGGCACTGCACTCGCGTTGGAGAGTCCGAGTGTTTTATCACTGTTCCTACGAAAGTATCAGCGACAACCGCATCCGAGCACCGACATGTCCTGGTAGTTTTTCAACACAACCTCGTTCATCTCGTCGAAGTAAAGTATGGAGATCGCGCCGAGGGAGGTGGGCACGCAGCAGGCGGTGGGTGCCTGACTGGGGTCCGTCGAGTGGACGATGTTCTGGATGACCGCATGCTTCGTGGCGTTCAGATGGTCCGCCAGGGGGTACGGGCAGGCTCCGTGGCAGTAGAAGGCGTCGTAGCCCGGCGGCGCTACGATCCACTCATTCCATCCAATTTCCGCGAAGTCAATGTAGAACGGGTGCCTGCGACAGCTCTCCTGGCCGTACTTGCGGCGGCCCTTACGCAGGGCTGCGCGTCTTGCCCGCCGCTCCATTATGTCGCTCGCCGATGACATCCTCTTACGACCGTCGTTCGTATACGTGTACAGCGTCGGTTGAACCTCCTGCCAGCTCTCGTGCTCCTCATCCAGACTACGGCGTAGACGCACGTGCTCCTGGTGGCGGTGCGGACTGTTCGGCTTCGTTGCTTTGCCTACCACCTGTTGGCGCGGATGAAAAAATGGTTTTTGTTTTCTTCAGTCTGCACGTTAACTTTGATTTTTATTTTAAAAATTAATGTAAATAAATTTTATCGCAACTATTTCCTTGATTTTAGTCGTCATTCTTCTAGAATGAATCTTTAAGAAATGAATGTGATATCTCTAAAGTGCAATAAGCTTAAAAATATAGTAGATTTAAACAAAGCTGTTTTCTTTTATTACTCAAAGTTTTTTAACTTATTTAATTTTTACCCTAATCATCAATAAAGTCCACTTTATTGACCTCCACAGAGAGAGTAAAACCGTATTTTATTCTCTACATCACTTTATTCCCGCTAGTCTCATTTTACTCGAAAACAATTTTACTTTCAGTAGCCACTTTTTAAACTTTGCTAAACTTACTTAATTTAATGCACACTTATTTTACCTTCCTTTCAACACAATTAAGAATAAAGTCGACTTCTTTTAAATGATTAGGGTGAAAAATTTTATATATGCACCTCGGGAGTAGTAGGCAGTTAATCGCCTATTTTACTCCCTTGGTGCATAAATAACTATTCTAAAAGCGTTTGTAAATGATATTTATATAAGATGATTTTTTTTTGTAATTTTGTAAATACTACAATTTATAATAATCTTTTTCCATTGTATTCTAATAATTTTTTAATTTAAAATAATTATATGCTCATTAATAACAAATTTAAGAAATCGTTACATCTTGCGACTGATTAAAATCAATTTAAAAAAAAATGAAAGAAGAAATGAAAAATTGTCTTGACCTGCAGAAGGAGACCATGATTCTGCGATTGTCCAGGAGCGTTGGACAGCCAGCGTTCAACGGCGGGTAGTACGTCGAGGCTGACGCTCGCGTTCAACCTGATGTCGAGTACCTTGGTGTCGACGAGCCGCAGTAATGGTTTGCTCTTACCCTTGACCCCCGGTCGTACAATGTCGTGGACCATAAGCTTGACGAGCCTCGGCACCACCTCGTCCTCCCCCGCGTTCGGCCTCAATGGCTTTCGGTTCAGAATCAATTCGGCCGCGTGCAGCCTCTCAGACGCTGGCACGCTGCTCACGTCGAACGACAGCCGGAAGCTGTGCGCTGACCTGAATTTATAGTCGATCTCGCTCTCTGTAATCGTGAAAAAAATTGCTGGATTGTACTTCATTTTTTCGCAATTTATTTATTTTTTGTTTGTTAATTATTCGACGATCGGTAATGCTCTTTGCAAAGAAATTAATAAAAAAAAGTAGTTGTAATACCTGAACGGTACACTTAGAATACCCCACTCTAAATTCCATCCAGTGAAAATCTACTAATTTACAGTGAATATCCACATGTTTCATGAAGTTATAAGTGCGCAACTGAAGATTAGTGAATACTCTCTGAACGATTTAGTAAAAATTGGATTCATTGAAAATGTAGTGAAAATGCACTACGAAAATTAGTGAATTTCAACTGAAAAATCAGCAATTTTAAATGAAATTTCATTGAAATATTAATTCACTTTAAAATCAGTGGAAAATTTTTCACTGCGAAAATCAGTGAACAGTTCACTGGATTGAATTTAGAGAGTAGGATTTTACATAGGACACCTATAGATTCATTGAAATAAGTGACAGTAAAAGTGAAAATTGAAATTGATTTGTTTTAATTTAAATTGGTAAAAGTTAACTATAGATTTATTAAACGATTTTTAAGAAGGGATTCTTTCAATTTCACAAAATTAGAAATAAAAATGATTGTTCTGTTTTCCAAAAAGTCTATTTCTAATATTAAAATCATAATACTGGTTTTAATCTATTGGTAAAAGTTTATAACCACAGAAATTTATTAAAGGATTTTTCACAAAATTGGAAATAAAAATGATTGTTCTGTTTTCCTAAAAGTCTATTTCTACTAATAAATATAATTACTTTCTTAATTACTGTAATTAACTAACTATAAGCAGGTCTGCATTTTATGGGTCTATTGGCTAATTCTCCTAGTACAGGCGTCTAAGTAATATCACAGCGTAAGGGTCTTAGTCCGCTTCATTGGACCCTAAGGATTTATTAAATTTGCTAACTCCACTGACCGGCTGAGCACAGCTTTTAATTCATTGAGACCGACTGGATGAACTCACCGACATGCACGAAAGTCCTAACAGTGTTGGCGCTGCCAGCATTGATGCCTCGCTTGGCGACGTCGACGACGCCGGCGGCGCTCTGCCGCCTGTAGAGCTGTTCGAGGCGCTCGGGTACGTGCACCTGCCCTCGCTGCGGCCTCGGACGCTTCGACAAGCCGAGCAGCGTCAGCAGGTTGGACTCGAGGCCGGCGATCACCCTGGTCCGCTCGTCCGGGTCTACGTCGGTGCTGCTCGCCAGCACTGCTCCCGCTACGGCTAACACCAGCCTCAGCAACAACGGCATGCTCCTCTGCACGCGCGTCAGTCACTACTCCGTTCACTGACACTCTTTTGAATCAAACGGTATATATCGATTTATTATTTGCATTTACTTCGATCGCTTTTTAAGGGAATGACTGCGGGATTAAAGAACGCGGCGCTCGAACGGTGATTTTGAAATAGAGGCAAAAGAGCGACTGCAGGACGCTAAACCTACTGCAAACTAGTTAAGTGTACGTACTAAACTAAGAGTATCTACCGATCTAAGATATATACAGCTGCGCGCAAATACGAAAAGTAGGCGTAGCCCACTTTTCTCGCCCTCCCCCCTTTGCCCTACTCTTCCCTATGTCTTTCCCTTTTCCGTTCAGGTAAATAAACGGTCCTCTTTCTCTCACTCTACTCTCTACTTTTGCGCATGAGCAATGATTGTATGATTCGAAGAGCGCAAAAATATTCAGTTTCTTTTTCTATTAAGGGGATCCACCACCGTTAAAAATGGCTTCACAAAAGTACCTAAAAATAAATGTAAATGAATTAATAAAAATTGTTTAAAATTATACA
>JAWWEN010000002.1:3827883-3842163 GCA_035582955.1 Sycophila texana
CGCGGGTCAATTCGAAATACCAGAACATGGCCATATTAGGCGCATGCCCATATTAGGCACAGGTACCTTACTTAAAACTGTAACTTAAATAATTACTTAAATTTCTTTTTGACCGATTTTAAGACCGATTTTATTAAAATCTATTGAGTTTCTGGGCCTGCAGGCTACGACAATGCTAACATTTTTGGTGATATCGTTGAATAAAGTAAATCTAAAATTTTATAGGATATAGTGCTTATTTTATCAGAAATTCAATATACCTTCAGAATATTACTTCTAAAAATTACTATAAATTTAAATTTCTTCCTTTTTTTCACACTAAGAAAAAATTCTAGTAAAAATTACTATACTGTCTAGAAAAGTGGTGACAGACTGTCGTGTAGTGGAAAAATTACCATCCTGCATTATAAATTTTACTATAGAATTATGGTAAAGTTTCCAATAATTCTAGTAAACTTTACAATACAGGCGGATGGTAATTTTTCCACTACATGACAGTCTGTGGCCACTTTTCTATACAGGATATTAATTTTTACTAGATTTTTTCTCAATGCATGTAACTTTGAGAAGAAAAGTTCAATGATATTGGAGCCTGCGATTAGTGAACAAAAGACGAAGCCAAAGCTTGGAGATTTACAATTCTTATCTCTGTTATTAGCAAATGAACTCACCGACATGAACAAATGACCTGACGGTATTAGCGTTGCCGGCGTTGATGCCTCGCTTGGCGATGTCGACGACGCCGGCGGCACGCTGCCGCCTGTAGAGCTGCTTGAGGGGCTCGGGTATGTGGGCCTGAGCCCGCTGGGGCCTCGGTCGCTTCGAGAAGCCGAGCAGCGTCAGGAGGTTGGACTCCAGACCGGCGATCGCCTTGGCCCGCTCGCCCGGGTCCAGCTTCTCCTCGGCCGACTCGCCGCCGACGCGCCCGTGCTGCTGCTCCCGGTCGTCAGCGGCGAAGCCCGACGAGCTCGCCAGCAGCGCACCCGCTGCCGCTAACACCAGCCTCAGCAGCAGCGACATGCGCATCGTGACGCGTCAGTCACTGCTCCGCTCACTGCCACTCCTGAAAAATCGAAAGATATTCATTTATAATTGTTTTCATTTTTTTTCGTTTATTTTTATGTTATTATTACATGTAAACATGTATATCTAGTAATATTATTAGAAATTAATTGCAAGTTCCGTTAGAGCGCTTTTAAATATATAGTACATGTATATATACATATTAAGGTCATACTTTTTTGTTTAAATAGTTTTGTGCATTGTTTGAAATATGTACATAGTTTATAGTATTGCAAAATATTATGAAAACCTCGCTAAACTTTAAAAATTGTGCATACTGAATTTATTAAAGTGCAGGATTTTATTACTGCAATTCTTGTTTAAGTAAATCTGAATCAGGTGTCTACTAATTATTGCAAAATTAGTGAAATTTACTTCAGTTTTACGTAATTATATAGGTTACAAATAATTAGCTTTTTCGAAGAAATAAAAATAGCACAGTTAATATTACAAAAATATTTCATTAACTTGGTGAAAATAACCATAATTATCAATGCAAACTATTTTTAAAAAGAAAATGTACTACAAATGTATCTGCAAATCAGAAATGTTTTTAGCAATATTGCGTCATAAGATCGTGCACGTTGCAACGTAAAACTGCTGTTGAAACTAACGCAGGAATAAAAAGAACATCATTCCTCAGAACTTATGAATCTCAAGATGAATACATCAGAGCTCGATACGTCATGTCGTTTTTACAATCGTCCATTTGAATTTTCATACGCGTTAAAGTTTAACGTAACATCGCAATTATGCATTTTCCAAACATTCCGTTCGTTTATCACACTTTGTTATCCCATTAAAAGATGTGAATTCATTAAGAGAGAGAGAGAGAGAGAGAGAGAGAGAGAGAGAGAGAGAGAGAGAGAGAGAGAGAGTGATGAAAAATGCTCTTTGTGAGCCGCTCGCACGGGAGTGTTGAAACACATGAGCGAGCGATTCTCCGGTCAAGTGTTTGCTCGACGGCTCTTCGGTTAAGGCTGTACCAGCTAGACAGCTTGGTGCCGTAAAAAAAGATGGAACAACGTGTACTTCGAGTCTCTCGCTTACAACACAGTACGAACGGTCGGCCATTTCGGTGAGATGTTTTTCACGTTGAAAATTTAGTACATCCTTTGTTCGTCACCGTAAGAATTATTCTTCCATATATTATATAAGTTGCTCGACAGACAAATGTGAAAATCTTAAAATTCAGATTAAGTTTTACCTTTTTAGGAGGCTTGGTGGATTTTCGACGGTGCTAAGGCGATCGAATGATATCTAAATTTGAATTAGTGAAAAATTACTGTAATTAATGAAATTTCACTAAAAATCAGTAAAATAAGAACTCCACTATTTGGTGATTAGTAGAGCATTTCCATATCATTTTCCTAGTTTTTCATTAATTCAACTTTAGACGGCGCCAAAAGCGAAGCCACAAAATTTTCCATGCAAAAACTCGCAACAAACAAGCGCGCGAACGGCACGGCGAGGACGCTGTTGGTGAGAAAAAAAAAGAGAGACGAGAAAAATACTTAAAGGAGGAAGAGGAGCAGGGGACAACGATTTACGTATTTTACGAGCGCCACGGCGTCTGTTTGCCTGTGCATTTGCGCGTCGCTGCGCGTTTCCTACACGCGGCTCGCTTATTATAAAAGCGGTATAAAAACCTCGTGGCATCTTCGCTTATTACCAGACGTATCGGCGCGCGGATAATTCCTATTTGCGTTTCCACGCTAATTGCGTATACGTTTTCAATTGATTTTTCAAGCTCGTCGTATTTCTTTTTTTTTATAGTTTTATCTTCGAGCGACATATCGTCCATTGCTGATTGCAGATATTCTACTCCGGTTTACTTGCGTTTATGTGTTTAATATTACAATTTTAAGTAGTACAATAAGTTGGCACTGCATGACATTAAAGAAACTTAAAATTACATCATATATACCAACATGAAAAAAGTTACTATGCTTAGCACAGCTTCACGACTTTCTCCCTCACGGTTTGTTGATGATTTCAGAATGCAGCTGCTTTGCGACATTTTTATGTATTGGTACAAGAGCGGTCGATCGTCACGCGGTGCGCGCGTGATGTGACGCGATATCGAGTGTCAATTTCACCTGCGCCGGCGCCAGCTTATTATACCACACCGAGTGTGTATCAGATTTTTCGCTCTGACACCACGCGGTAGCCTTTCTCGCGTGAATCGCTATGATTTTACCTTTGCTCCCTAACGAACGTATATTATCCGCATCAAAGATGCAACTAAAAGCTTTTGCTAAAAAGTGCACTAACTTTATTCATAAATCAAATAAATTTTCTTTAAATTAAATTTGATGTATATTTTAAAAGTATTATATAGGTGGATTCTGCGAGTATAAAATACATTTTTATGTATAATATATACTAATAATTCAGCTTCGTTATAACAAAAAATTTGTAAGGATATTATATAAAGGAGGCTGCATAAAATACGAGCATTAAATAATCAGTAGATATAATCAAGCCATCCCCGAAAACTGGAAGATAAATATGATTGGTCGGATAAAATATATCGCCGCTTCATGAGAGAAGAAATAATTACGGCGTATCTAAACAATTTTTTTGATCAAGTAATAAAGAATGCTTTACGAGAATTTTCGCAATGATTTAGTAGACACTTAAAGTGTTATGGGTATATATCCTCGTCCCGAGCAAAAAAAAGACACACAATAAAAGGATGAGCGAAGAAGCGTACGTGGAAGCGAAGAGGCCGAGAAACAAGAAGAGGCCTGGGCAACAATAAAAAAACAGCGATACCTCATTGAAAATAAAAATTCCAGCGCGATGTTCATTAAGACATTTTTTCACCCTCCCCCGGCACAGCTTCTGCCTTCGAACGTCGTAATCAAATATATGCGCGCGCGAACGAGAATGTGGGAGAAAGAGAGAGAGAGAGAGAGAGAGAGAGAGAGAGAGAGAGAGAGAGAGAGAGAGAGAGAGAGATTCAAGAGGCGTATACGAGGAAAAGCTGAAATAACTCCTCGGTAATGACGGACAAGTGTTTTTGCCTTTCGAAATAAATCATTCCCCTCTCGCTTGCGCACCTCGGCCGCCTCTCTGCGCGGGGCGGGGGGAGGGCAGCGCGCACCGGCCATTCAGGATGAATGACGATGACGTCGTGTAAGCATCGGCCGGAGAAGTGGAGAAGATGAAAAAGGGAAGATAAAGGAGCGGACGTGGGAGACGCGACCGAACCGGAGTGCGCGCTGATGGAGCCCGCACCGATTCTTCTGCGCCGCACAAGCCTGCCCTATGTGATACCAATTTGTCTTTTGTGCCCCGCCGATGGATCGGGTGGCCCTCCTTTTAGCCGCTCTGCCCACGCTCACTAACTAGATCGGTTTTCCCTTTGTCTCGCTTTCGCGTGCGAGTTCTCGCCTTTTGTTTCTCCAGCGGGATCTTCGACTCGCACTATTCTAACTTTTTATTCCTCGATTTCTTTTCGGATCAAGTTTAATCATTTTTCACTTGTTTCTTTGGACACTTTTATGGAAAACTATACTTATCGGCGTTTTATATATGTGGAACGAACAATTTTTTCTCCTTTTGAACGGTGCATTTCTAATCGATTTATGGGACAAAAACCAGAATTCGTTGTAATTTCTCTCGGGACAGGGATTAAATTTATGATCTTCTTGTAAATTATGGGTAAGATATAGTAAGTAGATTTTCATGAAATTCAGGTGTCAAACACTTTCCCGAGATTTTCATCAGATCTACGTGATAAGATAAAAAAAAGTTAATTGTTTTGGTCGGGACAAATTAGTATTCCGTTATACACGCGCGCGTAACATTCTTTAGGTTTTATCTAAAATAAACTAAATCGACTAAGCCAAACGATCCTCCAAGATTTCCAAAACAAACCGAAATGCAAATTAAATTTTCCTCCTGCGACAGGAAAGTAGGCCTGTGTGAAATTGAACGGGGACGAGATGAGATTTGTCCCGAAGCATTTTGACAAGATGTCTAGTAAATAAATAACCGGCTTCTGTGATGAAACATTTTACGTAAATAAGTTAAAAAAAAATTATGCAAAATCATTACTTTTTCGCCTAGCAGGTCGAAAGTGCCACATTCTCTCCCTAGGGAGTTTTGAGAATGTTGTATTTTCGACCTCGCTAGACAAAAAAAAATAGCATACGTATACCATGGGAGGAAATAAAGGAAACCTCAGATCGCATATGTAAATTGTTGCCCGCGGCTTCGCCCCTACACATTCTTTGTTTTCTCTCCCAGAGATTCTCAAAAAAATCAAGACTCTGGAAAAGCCTCAACAAATTTTGTCAAGATGAGAATCGCGGTATCGGGACAATATTTTTTCATGTCGAGAAAATTTTGAAGCTTTCCCTGCTTCACACAGACCCACAGTTAAGTCGTCCCTTTTATCAAAATACACTGTACTGGCCTCCCCCTGGGAACCGCGCACCGCCCACGCCACCGAAGAAGTGCAAGCGGAAAAAAAAGATCCGTATCCCCGCGATTGACTGCGTTAGGTCGGTCGGCTCCGAAGGCTCGAAAGAGTCGAATGGAGCTCGGAGCAGCGGGCAAAGAGGAGGAGAAGGAGCAGGCGCAAGGGAGAGCCAAGCTGTCTGCTGCCGCGACTCTCATAATCTCGCTCGTCGGATCTCCTCGACCTCTCCTTCCCTCCTGGTGCCTCGTACGTCCATGTGGGCGCGTGCGCGTGTGCTCCGCTCGGAGATCGCCGGAAGGGACCCTCGGCTCGTCCTCCTCCTCTCCGTCGAGCGCAACAATGCCAAGGATATACGGGGCCGATCGCCAGCCTCGATTTTATCGTTGCCGCCGCCGCTGCTCCTGCCCTTTGATATTTTAATTTTCGAGGAGTCGAGAGAGAGAGAGAGAGACTCCGATCCTCTCCTTCCCTTCCGTCCGCCGCTTCCTTCTTTTTAAGCAGGGGAAGCTTGTTACGTGCGGCTAATGAGGTTGTTTACTTTGACACGTCGGCGGCCGGGCAGGCTCGCGCACGCGCGAGATTGTGTACTCTTTCAGCAGCGGAGATCGGATGTTTAGATGAGTTCGGGGAATGTAACGAGTTGCTCCCGTTTGCTTAATAAGGCGCGATAGATTATCGCCGTTCGTCAGCCCGATTGCCACTGATAAATAATAAGACTAAGAGATCGGAATTTTCTTAGCGTAAATATGACGGCGAAGCTCCCTGTAAAAATTACGTGAAAAAACGAAATCGGGAGATGCTTTGCAAACAGTGCAAATTTTTACGGGCAAAAGTGATTTCACTGTAATTTTTACCTAAATAATATTGGACCTTTTGCGAAGCTTTGTCGTGAAAATAAATATGAGATTAAATTTTACATGAAAAGTTCTGGAAAAATTACACGGATTTTCTCACAAAAATTATGGTGAAATTTTCCACAAAAATTACGCAGCTTTTCTTATACAAAGTTGCTCCGATGGTCCAAGTTTTAGCTAAAAATTACAGGGATTTTCCTATATAAAAATTTCTTGCGCTTGCTTAAGTTAATGTTGTTTGAATTGTCCCACGATTATGTTTTTTCACGTAATTTTTATATAAAGCTTGTCCGTAACTTTTACAAGAAAATTGCCTTAGTGTTATAGTCTCAATCCTCCCCCTTTTTCTGTTTAATACGCCTTAAATCGATTTCGAATTTAACTATCCACACTATACATTTTTCAATCACTGTACCTCGCGATTCATCCTATGTATTCCACTTTTAATTCCAGTTATTTCACTTATCGTCACTATTAAAGTAAATTTAATTACCTCGCACAAATTCAATCAAACAATCACAAGACAGTACAATCCATTATCTACCTTAGTCAGAGATTTAAAGCTTATTAAAGCGCGTCATATGGAAAAACTGTGTATGAAAATCCTCGCAGAAAAGACTGCAAATGTCAGAAGAAAAAAGAACGGTATACATTGTCGTTGGCTCGTTGCTCGTGTTTACACTCGTGTCAACAGCTGTTCGTTCGGTGCGAAATCGGAGCAGCTGCCGTAACAAGTGGCAATTGGCGCGCGTCGCCGGTGGGAGAAGGCGTCACGCGAAAGAAGCCGGCGAACGCGTCGCGGGTGGGAGAGACGTAGGTGCGAGCGGCTCCCTCGCGGGGCATTGTTTCCGAAACTATGAATGAACGCCGAGGCTGCGCCGCACCGACTGCCGTCCATCCACGGACGAATCCCGATTTACAGTTACCCGCTCGTCCGATGGAATTTTTTTCGTACGTTACGCGCGCCGATACTTTATTGCTTCCTCGATGAGGCTTTTGAAAGTATAATCGTCCGGCGACAAAGATAGAAGCAGCTGATTGCAGGATTATGTAACGAGGCGCCTGGATGATCGATCGATCGATCGCTCGATCGTCGACACGGACGCTCGTGTATTAACGGCGACCGCCTTCACGTATATTCGTTACCTAATGCCGAACGCGCGTATATTTATTATACGTATATCGTGAAGATTCTGATTGGAAAAAGTTTCAAGGGCAAAATTTGAATTAACACCTTTTTCCACCGATCCGTCGGGTATAAAGCCGCCGGTGATAAGTGTGTAACGAGTTGGTCGTTTAAATATTAAACTTTTTAAACTTTTTTTTTTCATTCGCACTCACTGAACAGCACTTGAAACTGAACTCAAACGAAGCACCACGCGGATCCTCACCTTAGAGCCAGCGCTGGTAGCGTAGTTTCTCTTGCAGCACTATCACTATATCGGCACGGAAAGCACGCGGTGAAAACGCAAAAAAAAAACACCCGACTGCGAGGGTGCGGTTTAACGAACCACCGCCGATTCGAAGTGAGCTCGAGCTGCAGCTCGTAAAACTTGCGTAAGGGAAGAGGCGCGCACACGGCACATCAACAGCGGCATCGCGCGCGGCTGCACACGGACTCGGGCCACGCGCGTCTCCGGGCCTCGGCTCGGCCGGCGTTACCATTTTCTTTTTTCTCTCTCCTCCCCCTCGGCTACCCCCACCGTGGCGCGTCGCGCCCGCCCACGCACCAATCGCGCGAGACGCCGCGGCGTCGTCGCTCGCTCGCTCGCTCTCACGCGCCACCGGCTGATCCGATATATACTCGAGAATAACCCCCTGGTGCCTATATATACTACCGAACTTTCCGACCCTTGCCGATTCATCCCCTCTTAACTTTGCCGAAGGGGGAGGTTCGCTTCCGATGGTTCTTCTAGTGTCGTTCTCGAAGAATCGATTACGTCGATTGTGATGATCGAAAAAGTTTTGTTTAAGATGGATATCTTCACGTCGTCGCTACATTTTAGAATTTCGAATGAAACCATAATTTACGACGTTTAAGTTTATAAGAAAATATAGCTGAATTCTAAATTTAAATACTTTAATCATTATGTTACGGAGTATAAAGAATTGCATATTATTATTAATAATATTGTAAATATCTTTGTCCGTACACTATAAGAAAAAAATTTAGTTGGATTAACGATTCGCGCTGTTAAATACTTCCAACCGAAAAAAGCTGTTAATTCAACAATTCCACTGTTAATTTAATAGTATCACTGTTAATTTAACAGCGTGGAGCTTATTTTTACAGAGTTTTTTGTTATGTTAACGATACTTCTGTTCAATCAAAATTGACTCTGTTAAAATAACAATTTTTTCTGTTGGACTTAACAGCGCGAATCGTTGATCCAACTAAACTCAATGTATTATAATAAAGTAGAATTCGCACGTTTTTCATTGAATGATGATGCTATATATTTTTTCAGCTTTTAATCTTTCACTCTGCACTCCCTAAAGTTCTTTCTTGAGTTAACAAGTGATATAGTGATATTCACTCTTTTATCAGTTAATTTTCACTGTTCAACAGTCGAAATGGATGTCGTTGTCAAGCCAGTGAAAACCTCACTGTTTCAACTTTAGTTTTTAGTTTTAAGTTTTAAGCGAATTTGTGACTTTAATTCGGTTACTTCCATTTTGCTGTCTTTTCTTATTTATGTAGTTGGATTGGTTCTGTCATAAGATCAAGTAGTATAATTGGTTGAAAAACTATAAGACAACGAAACGGAAGTAACCGAAATAAAGTCCACCGAGTGTACGTAAGTACGAGTATTATTAAAGTCTTTAAAATAAACAAAATTACCAAAGTAAATAAGAGATTAAGAGGAGGAAAAAGTAAAGCGGTCTCTCGAGCAAGAAGAATAAATAAAAAGTCGACGAGCTCTTTTCTGCGGGAACGGTCAGGTATGCGTTGCGCTTCCGGATCGCACGGTAATTAGACGTCTTCAAGGCGTCGACAGGTCTACCGTCACTATACGTTTCCCTCCGCTTCTATATCTGCCTCTGTCTCTAAAGTTTTTCCCCGGCGCTTTTCCGTGCAGCCGGTGCTGCGTTATTTGTACAGGCCGAAGATAGCCAAGCTGCCCGACTCCCTGAACCTCACGACGTCCACTTACGCGACAATGTCGCGGCAAGAAAATACGCGCGATTCTAACTACTTTCTTCGTATAATTATTTTTAATAAATTTTATTAATTAGAAATACTTAATTCACTGGTATTAAAATCAGCTTTTGAAATACTCTGACTATTTTAATTTAGATTCGAACATTATTGTGTATGTTTCTAACAGTTTTTCTGCAGTGATATTCATCGTAAAAATATAATCAAACTTTCGTGTTAACAGCTTGTAAAGCAAATTTTGCAAATCAGATGAATTTTGTAATAATTAGGGCCTAATTAAAATAGTCTGCAATGGAGTTTAAGAGTAGCTCGAAGTTAATGATATTAAAGAAAATCTGTAGTAATAAAAGAATAAGTGCTCTCCGTTCAACAAAGCGAAATGAACTTGAATGGGGATCGTGATCCTGAAAAGGTGCTTAATGTCGACCTTTGCCTCCTATTGGCAACTGCACCGCCCTAAACACCTTGCGGCCAACTGTCGTATAGACAAATTATAAACATCCTGTGACACTAGTTTTCATAATTTTTTTAAAATTTATTATAAAGAATCACTTCTTCACGGGTTGCCTTGTTCAGAGACGAAGAAGAGTACTATTTCTATAGCTCTTCGCAACAGATTATTTAACGTAGTCACATTTGCATAATTAATTATTTATTCTACTTTTACAGAGAGAACAATTCTACTAAAAACTGCAATAATCAATTTTACTGCAGAATATTATAAAATAAAATAAATATCCTATTCGACATTATCCTCGATTGATCACGATATTTTTCATCAAGTTTTACAGCACTCGCTGGACGAGTAATCGGCTCGTCCCCGCGGAAAGTGGACCTCGAGACCTGCGCTCGCTCGGGGCCCGTTTCCCGATCCGCTCGCGTCATCAACGAAAATAAAGCGGGCTCGCAAAAATCGGGCGCTCTCCCGTGGCTCCCGTCGTCTTTTTTTCATCAGCGCGCGCGCGCGACGTGGATCCTTTCTAGAATATGCGCGGCGCCAATTTCACCGGCTGCTCGCAATTCGCGCGTCCCTCCCAGGTACACACATTTTACGCTGCCCGATCGGTCCGACTTTCACAAACTGTCTTTACGACTCTCGTTTTCTTCCTCGTGGCGCGCATATCCCTCGCCGCGGCTCCTCTTCGTTTACATTCTTTACGTAAGCGTGCCCGACGATAAAGCCGCCGTCATTCCGTCGTCGACTCGTATAGGTGACATCTAAGGAAACCAGAAAGTACCGTTCGCCGAGGAATTCGTATATATGCACGAGTACAACACGGCTCAATCAGCAGCCCAGCTGACATTCCGCGTCACCCACCCGATTATACACCCTCCCCGAGGGGTGTATGCTCCGAACGTGCGCTTAGAAAAAATTTTAATTACTTGTAAAAAGCAATTTAATAATATTAAATCTGTTCGAGAAGCGAATTAAATGGTGCTCGTGAGTAAATTTCTTTGATATGGAAAGATGCGTTTGCGTTGAAAGACAATGTGCATGTCATGAGAGGCAGTATAGGTGTTTCAAAGTGGCTTATACGTGTACAGAAATTATTGCACGTTGTACTCCTCTGTGCCTAGACTACTAAGAGAAAATTGTAATCATTTGAATATTGACTATCAAGGCTACAACACACGATTTAAAAACGCAATAAGATCGATTCCTATTTTGTTTTAAGTAGTGAAGAGTCTCTCGAAACATCGGAGTCACGCGTAAAAGAGGAGCAGGATGAGGAAAAAGGGAGGAGACAGCATGCATATCCTCTCACCTTGCTAGCCGCAGGTCCGAGGCGCGCGCAGCAGCCACGGCATCTCTCGACCCGGTCGCACTTCCAGTCCATCCACGGCCGGCCGTTTCCCGCACTCTCGTCGCGTGCAAGCACACCAGGACGCACGACGTCTCCGCTCGGCTAATTCCACGCACTGTACGCGCTGCGGGGTGTCGCTTCTCCTGGGGAAGGGGACGTTATGTGTCACACACTGGCCGCTGGCCGCTTACATGGTCGTCGTGGCGAGCGGCGAGGACGGGAGGAGGAGGCGGTGAAACCAGCGGCGGTCGCGTTCTCCATTCGCCGCGGCGCTCTCCTTCGGCTCTCCCGTTGCGCGCGCGCGCGAGCGGGCCCCTCGCGACCTCGACTCCGCGCCTCCACCCGGGGAATACGCGACGACGGTTCACTCGGTGCACTGCTACCGATACGATCGGACACGGCTACCTCCAGGAAGCTGCGCATACGTATAGCTGCGTTCGTATACAAAGTGCGCGGACGTAGTGCGTTGGGTGCGCGCGGCGGGCCGACTGGCTGGTCTCCGCTGCTCTCCGGGCGATCACTGAGGCCGCGCGCGCTCGCGCCAAGCCGAGAGAAGTGGCAGCTCTCGGGAGAAGAGAGGCGCTGCTCGAGGCCGTCGTTGTATATAGGAGCTGCCGACGGGAGGCTGCTTGGCGCGTAGGCTCGCGCGATCGGTATTGCGTGCGAGCGAGACCGAGAGAGATCGGCGCGCGGACAGAGAAGGACGGGGCCCGCTCGGGATCGCTCCTGGCTGCTGTGCCCTGGCGGAGCGAGCGAGAGAGAGAGGGAGGAGCTGGTATACGCACACTACTCCACGACCGGAGGTAACACGTACGCTGCGCCAGGAGCGGATTTAGAGGCGCAGGGCCCCGCTTTCGCCTGCCGCACTGTCTAATCTTCAAATTCTGAAAAACTAATAACATTCTAGTGAGATATCAATACACTGAGAAAAAATTCTAGTAAAAATTACTATCATATGTCTAGAAAAGTGGCCGCAGACTGTCATGTAGTGGAAAAATTGCCGTCCTGTATTATTAATTTTACTAGAAAATATTATACATTTTACTAGAATTGTGATAAAGTTTCCAATAATTCTAGTAAACTTTACAATACAAGATGGTAATTTTTCCACTACATGACAATTTGCGGCCACTTTTCTACAAAGGATAGTAATTTTTACTGGAATTTTTTCTCAGTGTAAACATTATTGTGAAAAAATCTTGACTGTTCTAATTACTAGTGAATATTTTAGTAGATTTTTACTGTAATTCAACTTGAGAGGGTAAGCTGCTGGCTGTTGAGGTGATCGCAATTCGCATTGGCATGAATGCCAACGGGGCTCTGATAATTAAAGATCGCTCTTGTTTTTTAGAAAATTGTACTTTATCAACTTTGTTTTTTACATTTTTTTTAAACTTGAATGTTCAAGGCTTTTAAAAAGTAACTTTAAACTTACATTTTGTTATTATCGATCTAAAATATTCAATAGAAATTGATCAACTGGTAAACGGACTTGTCAACTGTGGCGCAACATAGTATTTCTAAATATCACTATAATCTTACCTTTTTAATTTTATCTAATTGTTATTCTTTGTAAAAATTCTAATGAACAATCCTCTCTTAAAAAAACGATGGCAGGATGTGGTTGTGAAGCATTTTAAAAAACGATTTAATTGGTTCATTATTGTAAGTTCTAAAATCTTCTAATTATTTTATAATATATTTTAATACTGTGCTAATTTTAAGCGCGAAGATCTTGTTAGTATTATTAAACGTTCAATTAGCAATTGTATGCGAGGATTTAAATTAATACATAATATATCCAAATAAGGCTTCCTTAAATACACATAGTTAAGGGTGGTACAATGCCGGCTAAATTGACTCTCAATCACTTAACAAATATTATTAATTGACAGAGCATAAAAATAATAATTTTTCGCGGAATTTCGCGGTGTTTCCAGGTATTAAAACCATAATTCAATTTGTACCAATCAACCAAGTCGAATAGCCGGCTCCTCGGCACCTGGTCGTTCGCCTTCCCGCCCGCCCCGCACCGCGCATCCTGCGCCAGCCCGAGCGGCGGCTTTTCCCGAGCCCACCGCGATGCCCTTACCTCTTTTCGCCCTCGCCGTCGCCGCATTTGGAATCGGTACCACCGAGTTCGTGATCATGGGGCTGCTGCCCGATGTCGCGCGCGATCTCGGCGTGTCGATCCCGGCCGCCGGCATGCTCGTGTCGGGCTATGCGCTCGGCGTGACGATCGGTGCGCCGATCCTTGCGATCGTCACCGCGAAGATGCCGCGCAAGCGCGCGCTGATGGGCCTGATCGGGCTGTTCATCGCGGGCAACCTGTTCTGCGCGATCGCACCGGGCTATGCGGTGCTGATGGCCGCGCGCGTCGTCACGGCGTTCTGCCACGGCGCGTTCTTCGGGATCGGCTCGGTGGTCGCGAGCAACCTCGTCGCGCCGAACCGTCGCGCGCAGGCGATCGCGCTGATGTTTACCGGCCTGACACTCGCGAACGTGCTCGGCGTGCCGCTCGGCACCGCACTCGGCCAGGCATACGGCTGGCGCGCGACGTTCTGGGCCGTCACCGGCATCGGCATCGCCGCGGCCGCCGCGCTCGCCGTCTGCCTGCCGAAGAATCTCGCGATGCCCGACACCAGCATCACGCGCGAATTCAGCGTACTGAAACATCCGCAGGTGCTGATGGTGCTCGGCATCAGCGTGCTCGCGTCGGCGAGCCTGTTCAGCGTGTTCACGTACATCACGCCGATCCTCGAGGACGTGACGGGCTTCTCGCCGCGCCAGGTCACCTACGTGCTGCTGCTGTTCGGCCTCGGGCTGACGGTCGGCGGCACGCTCGGCGGCAAGCTCGCCGACTGGCGCCGGATGCCGTCGCTGATCGCGACGCTCGCGCTGATCGGCGTGGTCCTCGCGCTGTTCGCGGGAACGAGGCACCTGCCGGTCGCCGCGCTCGCGACGATC
>JAWWEN010000002.1:3842263-3852350 GCA_035582955.1 Sycophila texana
ACGTCGTGCAAAAAGGGCCGCCCCCCCCCCCCCCCCCCAACCTCCTTGAGCCATTTCACTAACTCGATAGAGGCCCGGAATTTTCCCCGACCGGATTCCAGCGCCCGATTAATTCGTACGTATATGTGTATACACGTATACCTACTGTGTAGTCGCTCTATGATCCCGGGAGCAGTGCGCGACGCTCGTCGGAAATTAGGCCGGAATCCGTTTCTTCAATTATTCCGGCCCTCAAAAACATCGGCGAGATAAGATAATTACACGTCGCGGGAGTGGCCGGATAAGCATCGCGCTCGGAGAGATGCCCGCGGGATAAAGGGGGGGATATACAGCGCGCGAGGACGACTCCAGGTTGTCTGGCTTTTTTAAACGCTGCGCTCCACCGTTCGCTCCCTCAACTCCTTCGCTCTCGTCTCTTCCGTCTCCGTCGTGCTCACGGCCGGCTCGCTCCCGGGGGACCCTATCGCCGTCTCTATCTCGTGTTCCGAAATTCGGTCGGCCCCGTAAGCGTTTGTAGATGATCTCTCTGATGAGGTAATTGATTTTTTATTCGAGCGCGGGCTCACTTTTTTCGGCCGGTTTGTTTTCTGATCGAGCCGCTCGATAGACGAGAAAACACACATTCGATCTTAATCTGCAGCGCGATTGAACTTTTTTTTAGGGGATTTGTGTGTGTAAAGAAGAAATTGAATGGGATTGATTATATTATAACTTTTCGATGGTGCAGTGAGTCTTTGTGAGAACGAACGATCGAAAGTTCCTTTTCATTGGCATATTCATGAAGTAACGATAAAAATAGAGCGATTTACTCACGTGATGAATTTTTTCCCGAGCTAATTTATATGTGACGCCTGCTGTTTGCGAGTTCGTCGAATCGAAGACGCAAATAAATTGATAGAGTCATTGGGATCGAAAAAAGTGCTGACGTAGAAAATTGTCGATTTTCAAATGACACGTCAATCAGCGAACTAAAACGAAATTGTAATTAAACTTTTAGATAACGCAGTTTTCATTGGCAAGTACCCCATTTATACATATATATATATTTTTTTTTTATTTATTCATTTAATGATTCAAGGGACTATGTATTTCTTGTACAATTAAATAAAGTTAAAGCTAATAACTAAAACTAAAAACTAATGGTACCGTAACGAAAGGAGATTTTTAATGATCCAATAAGGCTAACTGATGAAATGTTATGAGGTAAAGCTATCCTTGAAGTTTACCTATATAAAATTTTTACTATAAATGCACACATATCATTATGTACATAGTTTTACATAGAAACCTTGTCATCCTTTTTTTCATAAATTTGAGAAGTACACTGAAAAAAATTTGTAGATCCAACTAAATGAAACCATCATTTAGTTTATTTAACTAAAACATAGTTTAAACAACCAAAATTTTAGTTAAATTTGCAAAATATAATTCAAGTAAATATTTAGTTAAATCTACAAAATAATTTTGTAAGGAGGATCCAACAAAATGTTTAATTCAATCTGCAATATGTTTCTTCAGTGTTTAAGCAAAGTTGAGAGAAAAAAAAATATCAAGCACAGTGCGGTAAAAAAAAAAACTAAATAAAAACTGCTCTCATTATTTCTGAAATCGCCGAGCTCGCGATTAATCGAGTCGATACATTCACGCTCGAGGTACCTATAACTATTCGCTGCACCGCTCCTTTATTTTCCTGGCAGTGCGACTTGGCAAACACGTGCACAACTTTTTGCGCGCCCGCGAGCGAGATATAAAAAGGAAAAGAGAAGCGCGCAAGTATTTTTACGGCCAGTGAAATTCTTGCGCGCGACACGGCGAATATAAGACGGCGTTGTAAGGTGCGATAAATATTCATTATGCGTGCAGATTAAATCTTTTTCACGCACCGCCCAAGTCGGCTGAATCCAGATATAAGCGGAAAACAACCGCATATGAAATCGGATAAAATTGATCGGTTTTCTTTTGCCAGCATAGACGCGCAGCATCCTGGGACGTTATACATACCCAATCTCAATTCATTTACCGGATTAAGAGTAATCCTCTCTTTTTACGAATCTTCTTTTGTATTGCTTCCTTATATACTGTTTGAATCTCTCTCCAAGAATCTGCTGAATTATTGACAATAAACGAGCGATATTATTACATGATGATCGTTTTATTCGTTACAAAGGTATTTGAAATAAAAAACAACGAATTAATTTTTTGCAGTTAGAAAGCTCAAGTGAAATAAGAAATTAGAGAAAATAATTAAATTTAATTAATGTATTTATTGATTTATTTATTGAAAAACGATCTGATTCTTAATTCTAAAATTATTTTACATTTATGACTATGTTTCAAGGCACAGATTAATTAGCAGCGTATAGAGAGACCTTCGTTTGCTTCATATTCAATTAGTAAATATTTTTGCCAATACATGCGAATTATTATAATTTAGAAAGCGAATTTTACGTTAGGTAAATGAACGCGCGATCGTAAAAAGCGCCGCAAAGTGAAATTCGCGCATCCATCCAGCCCGGAGCGCCTCTCGTCCAAAAAAGCCGCGATCTCACACCGCACGAGCTCTCTTATTAGTCTGTCGGCAAAGTCGGAGTAAAAAAGGCCGAACTTAACGAATCCTATTATGCCGGCACGCGAAAGCCACGGCGGCGCGAGATCGCCGAAAATTTTTTCCGCAGCCACTTTTCGCATTACCACCGGCGGCAATTAATTAGGCTGCGAATTCATCGGCGCATGTGCCGGAGCTGCCCTCACGTATGTAATTCATTTATCGGCCTCTCGAAAGAGAGGAGAGCAACAAAAAAAAAACGACAATGAAAAAAAGCAGACGAGCAGCATGGTCCTGCGTGCGGCTTCCTGCGAAACTTTTCTCCCCCCCCCCCATCCCCATGCATAAAAAAAATTAAGTTTACACATATTTTGATTGAATTCGGATTAACGCGACTAATACTTTTCGAACATTCAACTAGGTTTTTCTAAAATACTTATAGTATGATTGGCGCATGTTAAACGTCTATATTGAATTTAAGTTTATTTTCATTTATACTTCATTTACATTTCAAGCATATTTTCAAGCACTTTACATTCTCTTCTACTACTTTAATGTAAGGACAAATTGTCCGATTAACATTATAACTAAATGAATAAAAAAAAAAACATGATTGCCGTTTCGGAAAAGTCTTCTTGGCTACGTTAATCCGGACTTAATCCAAACACGAACTTCTTGTAAACTTCATCCTAACTGAATTTTTTTTACGCGCCGCATCGAGTCCGAGAAACGCGCGGCCGCGACTCTCGCGCTCGCTTATCTTTCCGGCGCGCTCAGCGGGGATCTCTCCTCTCGCTCCCACGCGCTGGATTAGAGCGTTTAGAAGACATCCTGGAATCCTTTCCTCCCCCACACCCACTCCAGCTCTCCGTCGGCCTCCTTTCTTTTACTCCTGTTTATCCTCCGCCAGTTCTCTCTCTCTCTCTCTCTCTTTCTCTGTTTATCGATATCTCACCGTCTCTGTCGGCGGCCGAGGGGGAGGAGGAGGGGGGGGGGGGTGCAGGGAAGGGGCAGAAAGAGTGCCGCCTCGGGAGGGAATATTTATGGGGTTCCGAACTGGACCACCCGGTAATTAAGACGACCCTGAAGAGCCGGGGCGGGGCAGCAACCGCTCGCTCAGCTCGCTGCTCCTCTCTCGCACACACGCGCGTAGCTACACCTTGTTCTCGAGCGCGCCGGCGAGTAGTGCCATTCCCCCGGCGTTAAGTCCCTCCGGGGGCCTATGCGCGAGCGCGCGAGTTCTCGCGGAATTTCGACGACGAGCGACGCTGATGCGAGTCCGGAGAGAGAGATTCACCGAGACGATAACTCCCCTTCCCCCCGTTTTTTTTTTATTTTTTATTTTCTAATTTATTATTTATCTCCGCGCGATTCTTGCACGAGCGCGCGAGCTGGTTTCTCTTATTCGCTTCGGGTCTCCTTTTCTTTTTTTGATTAGGTAAAGTGTGTGTCCGTGGAGGGGTTGAGTCACCCAGTCGATAAAATGCAGCGCGTGGGAAATTTCGGAGTCGTTAAGTAGCCGAGGCGTGATTTATCGCGCGCGTTACCGCTCGATGGCGATTCCGCGAACGCCGGACATTTCGCCACAGGTGGATTCGACGATCGGTACGTCCGGCGACGATAGCCAATCGAATCGTACGGTGTTCCCAGAGCTTTAAAGGATCATTGGTGTCGAAAGGTACAAATGATGAATGCCAATTGCTTTGTAATGAAATATAATAGTGAAATTAATTTATATTTTTTTTCTTTTTTTTTGCTCATCACTTTTGGTTAAGAATCTGAAATAATAAATGCGTAAATTAAGTGTTATACACGCTAAATCGATTAGAGTGAAATGGAGTTAAATTTAATTCCATTGGAGTGAAATTTTCATTCGAAGTTTAGATTGAAATTAACTCCCTTGATTAGAGTGTAGTAGAGTATTTTTTTCATTCAAATGTAGAGTGAAAGGGTACACCATAACTTTAAAAAAATTCAATCTATCAGAGTTAAATTAAGTCATTTTGCTCGTGTAAAGTGATTATTTCACTCTACTAAAGAAATTTTCAAATTTAACTCTATGAATGAATTAACTCTAGAATGACTCTAAAAAAGAGTGAAATTTCACTCTAGCCGTTTTAGCGTGTAAATAAATTCTTCTAATTTTTCTCATATATGCAGTATATGAATGGTCAACCGTTGCACATATTGCTTTAATCATGACGTTTACAATGCAATTTCTTCTTCCTTTATATTGCAAACTATTTAACCTTTGCTAGTGTATCATGTAACTAGTGTATGATTATATATCTTTTCGTATAAAATTTTGCGCGATCTTATTAACTCTGATATGCTCTGGTACCAGAAGAAAATTCTAAGTCGAATCTTGGTTTTCGCTCAACTATCAATCGCTTAAAAAGACATTAAAAATTTTTTCCACTGTGCTTTCAGAATATTAATGCCATATAGGTATTTTAAAAATATCTATTAGAGCTATTACGATATCATATTAATTTATTTCTTCTCATATAATTCGGTTTGACTTATATTTTATTTACCATTGTTCAAATGCAAACTAAATAAATAAATAATTGATTTCATTGTTTACTCATGAATTCACAGCCTCAAAAATACCCATTATTTATTGATGCCTGGATTATAATAAAAAAATCGTTAAATATACAGACGATTCTTATCAAACGTCAATGAAGGCTCGCTCTTCCCAGCATCTCGAAGCACTTAAAAAAAATTGCACCTCCAGCAATATAAATCAAGCTCACTTAGTAAGCACCATAAATCACTAATGGTATAAGCCGTGGGCCGTCCCGTCATAATCTCCTCCGGCTTTCGAGCGAAATATTCGTAGCGCCGTATCGATGCATCCGGAGCAAAGATCAAGAATTCCGTTCGACCGCGTCGTTTCTCTTCCGCTGGTGCCCGAATAGGTTCACACGGCCGGCATCGCACGCGCCGCGTAAGATCCTCCGAGCGAAAATCACACGAGCCTCCCGCGGGCCCCGCCGTCGTGGGAGGTATAGACTCGGGCACGCGCGCCGTCGCAAATCACACGAAATTCCCAAATTGTCGCGACGCAGAACAAATAATTTCCGCGATTATTGCGGCGCGCTCCCTTTCCTTGTCTCTTACTCTGGCGCACTCTCTTTCCGAGAAACGATAATTGAGCGGTTTTCTCGCGTGCGACCCGCAGTGCGCAATGTATACTACCTCACTATTTATTAATTATGCCGTTGCGGAATTACGAGGCGTTATGTCACCCCGTCGATGCTGTGACCGTTAAGCGTCCGCGCATTTTTACATTATAGTTTCGCTCGGATCGGTTCGTTTTATCATTTTTGACTGCTCTGCGAATTTCCCATTTCTGTACTTTTCTTTTAATGACGAGGGGTTATAAGTCACAATTTTACGATGATAATGCACTTCTACAACAATCGATGACGACTCAAATTTTAGGATCTACAATGAAAGAAATTTTTAGTATAGTAAACATCATAAGTAACATCATGTAAGTTGTACTTCACAGCAGGCAATTTGGTTACAGAAAAAAATGTAATTTTTACTAAGGGAACTCTGGGCATAGTGGATCTTGAAAAAAAATTATTAAAAAGTTTCATTTCAATTAAAACATTTGGATTATTACATTCCAGTATTATTATATATAAGTTTTGTATACAGTAATACTGCGATGTATGATTAATACAAATGTTTTAATTTGAATGAAACTTGTTAATAAATGTTTTTCACACCAAATGCAACATATTAACGGGGTGGCCCACTATGCCCCGAAGGCCCACCCCGCCTCAAGTTGATCCTCTATAAGAATGAAAATAGAAAATTTCCGATTATTTTATTTATCGATTAATAAAATGAAATAGCCGATTTTGATTATTCATATTGAAATATATACACATCAGCACGTTTTGAATATTGGTGCCATTCAACCTCAAATTTATTCCTTAATCAATTAAATTCTTTCTCGTTTGCTGTCATCGCTTTTTTACAAGAAAACTTTCAACAACTTTTACTGCAAACAAATTATTGCATTGCAAAATTTACTAAAACCACTAAAATTGACCAGAATATTTGTAATTTTGTAATGCGTTGGATGAAAAAGTGTAAAAGACTTAATCCTATCGATTTTGAAATATTCAACGCGATATAATAAAGCACTTTAATGCGTTGGGCTCTTATTTGCACCGTCACATTTGAATGAAAATTGAACCTAAGCAAATAAAGCGGAATTTTTTACGTGCCGTTGGTAAAGGGAAAAATAAATATCTGTTCGTTTACCGACACGTCATTGCAGCCATATAAATTTTAAACAAACAATAAACACGGAACAAGCGGTCCAATAATTAAAGCGCGCGGCTGACGTCGATGCGCCAAGGCATCGGTATGCTGATTTACTCGCAACTTTTTTTTTCTCCGCTTGCCCGCTCGTTTTTCGCTTTACACGACGAGAAGGTAAATTGACTTCTCATTATCCTGCCGGCTTTTTATGGGCGAGGCACCGTTCATCATTGTTTTCCTTCGTCTCGGGTATGTATCCGTTACGCCGCGCGGAATCAATCACGCTGCAATTGCCGTTGAGCGAACTCTCCGCCGCCGACGCTGCTGTTTATAAGTGAAAAAAAAGAATTTTGCATCGTGTAATTTTCAAGGTGTTTACGCGACAGCTCATCGGTCATTTTTCATGTAAATTGCTTTTAAAAGTAAATTTCCCCGTAAATTATGCAAACTTTTTACCGTTATTTCATGCAAAAATGTCGCTTATAATAAATTAAGCAGATAAAATTTGAATCATATTTATAGATAATTATACATCCCCATAAAATCGCAGGTTTTTCCCCATTTTGTTTAAGTATATTGCATCTTGATAAGCCCAACCATAATGTGCTTGATACGTATATACTTTATTTACGTTTTGAATTATTCGTAATTTGGTTTGGATCCAAGATTTCCGAAGGAACGAATGTGTTCGAACCATTTTCTTTTTTTTTAGTGCAATATTCTTCACTGCACAGATTCCAAAAAATTGTAATATTTTAAATATTCAAGAGGAAGACATCATTCAATCCAACTATGCAGTAAGAAAAAACCTAAAAGAGAAATTATTATCTCTTTATTATTACTAAGCTGCATTTTACGACACCTTATTGTAGCATTTAGTTCATAGTTTTTAGTTTTAAAAACTTCTAAATGTTTTTTTTTACATTTCTTTTTTTATTTATTGAAAGATTAACGGAGCAAGGTCTTTAATATACTGATATTGCAAACTTAAATTCTAAATAATATCTGATTAGGGATCCTAAAATTAATGTTATACAATTTAAAAAAAAGGGACCGATTTTACACAAAAATTTTGTGGAAATTTTGTGGAAATTGTGTGGAAATTTTTGACGATACAGAAATCACACAAAAATATTGGATATTAGACAAAAATAATATTTTATAAAAAAAATCACACAAATCAGCTTCACGTAAATTAATATTGACATATTAATTTATTAATTAGTTAAAAAAATTATTCTGTAAGATTATTTATTTATTAGCGTCGTGTAACTTGTGTAAAAGATTTTTTTTAAAGTATTTACACAACATATTCTACACAAGCATTTTACAAAAAATAAAATTTACACGTACTCTCGCATCAAATTTCCGATTTTAAACAATATTTTTTACAGTGTATTTCTCAGTATTTTAAAATTTAAAAATGAAATAAATAAAAATAAATGAAAATTAAAATGAATAATCGTACATTTGAAAATGCGTACTCCAATGAGTGGTATGAAAACGGGACCATTGCACTTTGGATGCGAGAGGAAGGAAAATCACAATTTTCCTCCGACGTAATCCGCGTAAGTGCGGAGCGACGGTGGAGGCGCACGCGAGGGTCCCGGCGCGCGGCCCGCTGACACGCTCGGGCGTCGCTTTCACCGAGGCGTCGGATCCGCGCGTGACCCGCAGCGATTAGCAGCCACCGCTTACCCAGAAGCCGCGGAACCGATTTAGCCACCGAGGGAAAATTCGCGATTCCGCGTAAAGAGGAAGTGCCGAGTGGGCGTTCGGGCCGCGCGACTCTTTCTCCGGCACGTGATGCTATTTCGCCACCGAGCGCGCGCATTGTTGTTGATTACTTTGAGGTAATCGCTTCGCTCCGCTTTCCTCGCTGACCCCCATTTTATGCGCTCTTGATTTTTTTTTTATTCTAGAAAAATACAGAAATAATCGATGTTTCGACGCCGTCCAATTCACTCTCTAAAGTTTAATTATAGTGAAAAACCACTAATTCATATAGTGACTATGCACTAATTTGAATAGTGCAAAGTGTTCCACTATGAGTTAGTGGAAATCTACTATTTGAAATAGTGAATAATTATTAATTTCCACTAATACAACTAACAAGGAGATGACCGGGGTTGCGGGTCCTGGATTTCGCCCAAACTTTGTATAATGATTCTTTGGTCCAAGTGTCTCGGTATTTTATTGAATGGAGTCTAGTAACAAAATTAGGGGGCTTTTTAGGGGAAATATACGTTAACGATAATGTTAAATACTGGGAATCTAAAAATCGTACAAACACGGGTAAAAATTCAAAACAAAGTACAATGCAAGAGCTACAATTTGAGACTTATTAGATTAAAATATCTTCATTGGTTCAAATTGTAGCTTTTGCATTGTACTTTATTTTAAATTTTTAAACGCGTCTGTACGATTCCCAGTATTTAACATTATCGTAAACGTACGTTTCCCCTATATTTTTTTAAAAAAGTCCCCTAATTTTGTTACTAGGCTCCATTCAATAAAATCCCGAGACACGTATTCATTTTTTTGGACCAAAGAATCATTCTACAAAGTTTGGGCGAAATCGAGGGTCCGCAACCCTGGTCATCTCGTTGTAAGTAGAAAAATTTTTTTACTATTTCAATTAGTGAAATTCTACTAATTGATAGTGCATTTTACTAATTGATTAGTGAAAAATCTGTTCACTAAAAAAATTAGTGAAATTTCCACTAATTCAACTTTAGAGAGCGAAGTAATAATATAATTATTATTTAGTTATTATTCTTAAATACAAAATTATTTTATTTAATCAAGATTACATTTTAAAATGAATGATAATAAAGTTAATGAAATTATTAATTATGTAACTATTGTAATTAAAATTAAATTGAACAAGCTTTCTTAAAGGCAATATTCAATCATAAGTCTATATAAGATCGTTTTTAAGGTATTCATAAAACTAATAGTGCTCGGAACTCTAAAAAAAAAGGGAAAAAATAGTTTATGAAAGTGACTTAAGGTGGCCCTCTAGCAACCTGTATCAATTTTGGGGGGCACGTATTTCGAAGCGCGTAGCTGCATTTAACTTGCTCGTACTCAAACAATATTAAGTAAAATCTTTTGAAAAAAATCAGGGAGCTTCTTCAAGATTTCTGCATACCTACCTGCATTGTTAAATGTAAAGAAGTATTTTTGTTTACTTGAAAAAAATTCTAACCTAAAAAAGAAAACTTTAAATGATAAAAGTCTGTTACGAATTTT
>JAWWEN010000002.1:3852450-3881834 GCA_035582955.1 Sycophila texana
TTATCACTATTATTTAGAGATGCAGACATCTCTATGAGAAAGCATTGTGCCAGTGCAGTTGGCAGCGTTTTTTATCTATATGTTATAAAAATATATCGCCGTCACCGCCGTCGTTTCAAGATCAAGAATCACTAACTGAAGAATTAGGCCAGTGCTAGTTTAGCTCAAAAACGTGCTAACTCGGCTCAAGAAGAGAAGCATTGTGCTAGAGAAGTTGATGCAAAATGATGCGTATAATTAATTTCTTTTACTAACACACTTAGGTCGCCTTCAAGAAACGGATAAACGGTAAAATCCTCTTTTCTTCAAATACAGTTGTAGTGGATTGATCGCTTATGTACACTTTATTATGTACAATTTATTTTAAAATGCGACAGCACTTGCAAAAAGTAAAAAAAAAAATATCAAATTTATCAAGCTAAAATCTAGATTCTCCATCCGTCACATTCGCAGCCCTCAATCTATGTGGCATCGATCAACAGGTCACTTCTAAATTTTCTCTCGTAAAAAAAATAGGAAAAAAAAGGAATAGAGCAGTTTTGCATCTAGCGCGAATTGAAGCGCAAGCAGTCCAGTTGTGCGGACGGTCGCTGATGAGAAGGGACTGGCGGCGGCGTTCGACAAGCGAAGCTCGACGAGCCCGAAAAGTATCGCTTTCGCGGTGCGCGCACAAAGGATGCGGGCCGCGCGATCGGCCCCGGAGTCGAATTAATTCACCCGGAGGCCCAGCGCGACGATCGCCGGCCGATCTTTCCTTCGGCCCTCAAAGGGCCCCGGCGTTAAAGCGATACCATTACGCGCGGGGGGCCTAAAGAGCGAAAGAAAGAGATAGAAGGAAGGAGTGGCCGCGGCGAAAGTCGAAACGAGGAGAACCCTCCGCTTTTAACAACTCGCCTGCATAATGACACGGCGCGCGGCTTCCGACCGTCGCGCGAAATTCCCCGACGACCCTTTATCACCGTGATTATCGCCGGGTGTATATATACCCACCATGCCGCACACGCCCACGTCTCCGCGGCGCACCAATTATCAATCGGATGAGCTAGGGGTGGATTCTTGTTACATAAATTTTTCGCTAGCTTTTAGTTTGGATTCGGGTTCAGTATATACTAGTTTCAGCTGGGATTCTATTTTTCTACATCGATATTATTTTTAGTTTAAAATAACTTTAGCTTTCTCGTAGAGAAAGCTTTGTATCGGCCAAATTTTTTGATCTTCAGATTTTGACGTAAAAGCACTGGTTTGGGTTCAGAAAAAACAAAAAATTACTTTTTTAAAAATGTCTGTATAAATGTAAGTACGTATACCTTTTTTAACTTCTTATAAACAACGCGATGGATTATTCCCAAATTTTGTACACAATTGAAGCCCGCTTGAAAATTTTAAGTATTTTTGTCGATTAGTTTTACAGCTATTTAAGTGTTTTTTCAAAATTTAAATATTTTAATAACTTTTGCACGAAGTGATTGATTATTCCTAAGTTTTGCACATAAGTGTCATTTGATAGTTGAAAGACCACTTGAAAATTCTCAATTAATTCTACAGAATAGTTTCGATTTTAGAGCTTATATTTCAGTATTTTTGGAATTTTGAAAATTTGGGAATTTTTATACCTTCTAAACGAAACTGTAGATAATCTCAATTTTTCTACGCAAGTTTCATTCGATTGTCGCGAGACTGCTTGAAAATTTCAAGTAATTCTACTAATCAGTTTCGATTTTAGAGCTACTAGTTAGTGTTTTTTGAAAATTTTTAAATTTTTACCTTTTCTTCCAATTATTATTTTCTTTGCTGTATTTTGATTATTTTAATTCGTATTTAATGTTATGTGACAAAAAATATGTTTTTTATTATTTACTTAAACTTTATACATTTTTCAGATTTCCGTTTATTTTTTATAAATAATTGATTTAGAGCGTAATTTTTTTACCAAATTTTGTCTGTCAAATGTAGATTAAAAGTTAATTTGAAAATTTAGGAGGTTTTTATTCATTAATTTTGATCTTCAATTTTTTTTCGAAAGTTGGGAAATTTTCAGTTTATCACTATTTTCTAGATATGCAGATGTCTCTATTATGAGAAAGCATTGCGCCAGTGCACTTGGCAGCGTTTTTTTCAATTTAATAAGATTTTTTTATATTCTAGATATTGCAACGGACAATATAGAAATAACTTAATTTATCGGTCAGTGTGTACTCTGAAGATATTTATAAACAATTCTGTGATTTTCCGGTAAGAGATCATAATTCCTTGACTTTTTGAAAATTGGTATAAATACTGGTCAAGATTCTTTGAAGGTTCCTTTTTCACTTAATTGTGCACTTTTAATGTATATGCTCTTTTGCTGAGCAGTTGAAGAATTTTTTAAAAGGCTTGCATATATAAAGATTCTAATACTTGTAGAGTTTCATTTGAAGTTTAATCTAAAATTTTGAATGAATTTTCTCTTAATCTCGATTGTTTCGTTATCAAACTGTACTCAAGAACGAATTAGCTCGACAAATTTCTCCAGATTAGATACAGTATACTATCCGCTACAATGCACATTCAATCATTACCCAACACAATCGACAGTTAAATGTTAAATGAAAGCGATGTCCAGTCAATCCTACCCACGCCCGCGGCCCCGTCGAATATGTATAACACTTATCTTTCGATTTCATCGTTCAACCCGTGTCCTCATCCTTTCACCGTCTTTCACAACAGCCATTCATCGGCACGGTCCCAGCGTCATTATCAAACCGAGTGAGAGCAACGAGGCTTAGATCGGCTCGCGCGTAGAGTAAAAAAAAATCAACAAACGATCAATCACACTCCCCTCCTCTCCATCACCCTCTCATTTTCACGTTTTCCATCCTCCTCCATCGTCATCCATCGGAACTTCTCGTCCTCTCTCTCTTTCCTCCTCTCCCACCGCCATGCCATCGCCCATCTCTCTCTTTCTCTCTCAAAAAAAGGAGAGACCAGCGAATCATCCTTTCGCCCTCCCTCTGGCCATATAGGCCCCCTCGTTGGTTTTTCGAGGGCCCGGCGCGGCGAATGAGAGGCCCAGCCCGGACTATCATCTTGTGTGTGGCCAAATGAGAGACCACCTTCGTGGAAGGCACTTTACCGCCGCGGCCCTCGTCCCCCCGGGGGCTGCGCGCCCGGACTCTCCTTGCCTCCTTGTGCTGATAGCGGAGGGCGCGACTCGCGCTCAAGCTCACCGAAAAACGGGGCGCGCGACCTCCGAGGTTTCGGGACGTGCAACCGTGGCAGGCTGACCCTCAAATTTTGGGCTTGAGAAAAGCCGCGGGGGCTACGCAAGCTTCTTACTAGCTTCATTTATATTCACATTTCCTCGGTTGTCAGCTTTCTCATAATTGACTGTCTAGCGGTGCATCAACGCCCGATAAGTGAAAAATGTTAAAACTTTAACAAATTTATTGACAACGCGGTATTACATATAACATTAAAAATTTGAATATTCAGTTGCTAAGTGAATAAATTTTAACATTTTTATCAATAAGTCGTAAATAAACGGGACGAAATAATTAAAATATACGACCCGCTATTAAGTTTTATATATGTTATTGAAAAAAAAATCTCCTTGATTTGGAAAAAAAAACTATTTCTTGAAAAAAAAAATGAAAGGATCGCAGCGCGAATTTCGCAATATGAAGATTTTAAATTTCGTCCGTATACGAGGTTTTTTCAGAGCAAGCTTTTACTTTTTCTTTCTCTCTGCGGTGAAGTTAACCTTATAGTTATGCCAATTATGCCTCCGGAGTGCCCCTTCCCGCGAGTCCGTGAAAAGAAAGTAATTTACCGTATATAAAAATGTAACCCCTACTATTATCATTTGAAAATATAAAATCACTCGATCCTCATTAAACCAGAGCTCAATTTCCGAACCATCATCTTTCAATTTCACGTAAATCTTAAACAATTCTAAATTTCCAAAGAAAAAAAAGAGAAAGAAGCGCGAATCCCCCGAAGCATTCCAAGCTCCGCGGGCTAACCGAAAACCTCGAGAGTTCCTCTTCGAAAATTCCGCAAAAAAAAAGCGAGAAAGAGGAAGAAGCGAGTGGCAGAAAGAGGAGCCCGTTAAACAAGACGTTAAGCACGGAAAGATGTGTGCAATCTCGGGGATCCATCTCGGATCCGGCGATCCCCAGAGCGGGGGAACAAAGGACGCACCCCGAAACAAAGGATCCGCGAAATCGAGATATACGCCACTCGCGTCGATACAGAAATTTCGTCACGATTCCGCGAATCCACGTCGCGCCGATGTAGATCGGGCCCCGGTACGCGGGTGGCACGTCCGATCGTGACAACAGCCTTGGTCGCCGAGAGGGGGAGGTCGATTATTTGCATGGCCGGATAAAAATCGACCGGCAGATCGCCGGGGCTTATCAGCCGGGAGAAGGTGGGGGGCAGACTGGAATGCGACTGCGGGATGATAATTAAGGAGTCGCAAGCGCGGTTTCAATGAGCTATCTGCAGGACTCTCCCGACCGAGTCGCAATGAGAAAAAGAGAAAAAGACGCGGGGAACAAGGGAGAAGGGAATTCGCTGTTCTTTTGTCGAACGAACCGTAGCTTTCGTTGGCAGATCAAATTAACAAAACAGTTTCTTACTATTAACGTTTATTTATTTAATATAACTAGAAAAGACCGCGCGCTAAAAATTGATATACCTTATTTAAAATAAATTACAAAATAATTCAAAACTTTAAGAACTTAATAATTATTTTATTAATATTACTAGCAAATTTTACCTCGCTCGCTAATATTTTGAAGATTTTATGCATCCCGGAAAAAAGTGCAACAAAATGCACTTTTATGCACTTGGGAAAAAATGCACTCTTATGCACTAGGATGCACTTGTATGCAGTTGCACTTCAGATGAATGTCTGGACAAGTTGTAATGGATTAGCAGTTGTAGACAGTACATTATTAAAAATGAAGTGACGTCATAGATAAACGACGGCCGACTGGTAGCAAATTCATATAATAGAAGAAGATAATTATTTAAGAAATTAAACAAATAATTTCCTTCGTTTATTAAAATTTAAATATTAAATGAAAATTAACGCGTTTCTCAGATTGAATGTTAATTTATTTAATGTAAGAACATAGTTTTTCCGTTTACTATTAAATAAATATATACCAATGAACTATACTATACCATTATATAGTAAGATTAAAAAAACTTATTATCCTAGTTTGTGAATTTTATTTGATTGACTTGTAAATTATTCTGAATAATGAGATTATTTTTTACACAATTTTTTGTTGTGCCGGTATCGAAAAAACTACGACTTAATATATAACGGAACTTAAGACTTTATATCGTGCATATAAGAAGTCACTATTTGAAGAGCTCGAAGAAAGGTCGTGAAATCACTTAAAAAAAAGGAAAGAATTCGTCTGAACCTGCCGTGCCACATGTGCACGTCCACTTGAAGTCTCAAGATACAACCGGCGAGGCACCGGCCAGTCGCTTGACCCGCTGCTACGCGCGCGCGCTCGTCCAAAAATGTGAATGAAGATAAAGCGCGGCTCCCTCGGAAAAAAAGGTAAAAAAAAGACGCTGCAGCTCAAAAGAAGAAACCGACCTCGTCAAGGCAGCCGAGTAAGAGAAACGATCGGCAGGGTATCCCTCGCCTCCTTCCACGAAGCTCCCGGGCTCCCTTATCTCTGGCGATTTTTAGCCGCGTGCCCCCCAGCATCACCAAAGTCCATTTTCTTGTCCGAAAATGAGTTTACGCTCTGGGGGAGCCGGCGAATGCGCAACTGATGACTCACTGCGAAATGTGGGAATGGAAACCCGGGAAAAGTGCCTCGGGAAAATCGACCGAGGAGGGATATATACTTAGAGCGGGGCAGGGAGAAGATCGCCTCTAATATGCTACATCCTATTGCGGCGTGCGGTGGCCACCCCGGTGTCGAGTTTCTCTCCCAGATACTTCGGACCGCTTCCTCCCTTTCCTGATCATCTGTATTGCCCGGACTTTGAAGGGCACCTGACGTTCCGGTAAACTTTTTGCTGGTGCCCGGTGCGTTTAGAACCGAACGCTCGATCTTCCGATATTCTCTCTGTCCCCCATAATTATCTATTTTATTTTTAAGAAAGTATTAGCCAATAAGCCTTTAAATCGAATGAACTTTACTTAAGAATCTTGGAAATTATTAATAAAACTAATTTCGCTGTCAAAGTATTCATTTATTTTATTTTATTTTTAGCTCTTACATGCTAATAAGTCAATTATTCGACGATACGAGAATATTATATATTATTTTATTGCACCGTACATTATACTGCCAAATGTTAGAATTTAAGAAGTCGGCGACTGCTTTTGTAGGTGGTTTAACATTTTGGAACCTCCTACCCTAATATTATCCAAAATAACACATTAAATGTACAACACAAAATTATCACAAACCATCTATGTGTATACACAAGGCCCTCGTTTCAAAAGTAACATGAAAAATAAACGAGTAGGGTTTTGTGCCGATTCACCTAATTACTCGCGAACGGGCAACTAGAGCATGCCTCGAGGTGCCAAGCGCCAAGAGTCTCCTACCTGCTTTCGATCTTAAAACGAAAAAAAAAAAAAAAAAAAAACAGGTGAGAGAGCGGATGCGTCACGAGGTGGGGACACGCGTTCGGCATTTTCCTTTCTTCTCCTCAGGTCGGAAAAAACAAAGTGGAAGGGGCGAGATATGAGCCGCGGCGGTAACAGATGTTCGGGTGGAAACATAAAGTGACGAGATTAAGGAGGCCCCGAGTGTTTTTAGGGAAATTCCGGGGTCCGCTTAATTGATTCGACGAAGCGGCAAGAGGGCGAATTTTTCAACGGACACTTCGAAATTAATTTCAACGAGCGCGAGAACACACCATGCTGGAATTTTTTCGATCCGGCCAGTCGATTAAGTTGTTCTTTTTACGCTCGGAAGTTAAGGGAACGATAACGGCTAATTTTGTCGAGGCAGATTTTTAAATTCACGTTTTTGCCCGATCATTCTGAGACTGTTTAATGCAGTACATACTTTGGATATCTTAATACATAAAGGATTGTACGTACACTGCGTTAAAAAATTCTGTATTGATTTGTTTTTTAAAATAAGTTTTTTTTACATTTTTATATACCACTGAAAGGTAATTTTTCTAATTAAGTTTTTCTGAGAAATAGTAGATAAAGTTTTTCTTGCATTCATTGAAAAACTATTCGAGTCCTTTAAATCTTTCATTGGTGTTGAACACAAATCTAGATGGAAGATACGGTTGAAAACGTTTTCTTGTAGGCACAAGATAACCATTGACTCTCTAAGTGTGTGACCCGCAAAGTGGACACTTTTTTAACAGTTTTAAAGATAAGACGGTGACGCATTATGCAGGTGAGTCATGCATTAATTCAAATAAATTGTTAGTAAATAACTTATTCATCCGCACGAATATTTACATGCAATGAGTAAATAGAAACTTCTTTCATCAACTTGCGAAAAAATAGGATGTTTTTTTTTCAAATAAAAATTGTCTTGAAAATTAATTGATTCATTTTATTTATTTTTTTATCAATAAAGCATTAACGATGACTTGAAATAAGAAGTGATGAAAATACTTAATGTCTTAAATGTACATAACATTCTCACCTTCGCTAACTTTTTACGCACAAGCATACCTCTTTCTCTCTAGGTTCCGCCTACATGCATAAATATTCTTTCATATATCGAATTAGAAAATGCGTTTTTGTTTCATGATCACTAAATTTTTAAACGCTAAATAAACGAAATTCGTAATTTTTACGAATCTAAGCACTTAATTCTATTTAATTATATGTAGTAAGATTTATCAAATTACAACAACGTCGATTGATGAGATTTTTCTAAGTACATGATAATGAATGAGAATTAACCGTAAACATTATGTATTTCTAAGGATGATAATATTAATTTTTTGTTTTTAAAACATAAACAATTTCGATTTAATTTCGTTAAACAATTTTGACAATTGAATTAGTTGAAAACTTATTCAACAAAACCATTTTTTTGTACAGCTTTTAAAAGTTTTCTTACTGTAAATTTTTTATATTTCCTGTTCTCTTTAAATCGGAGATATTTTGTAGTTCTAGAAGCCACTATATAAAAAGATCAAGACTTTACGATACAATTCTAGTTTTAAATGAAACTAGAAAAGTACATTTTTGAAACCTTAAATCGCAAGCCCACGTAAATAAAATGCCCTAGCAATACTGATCTTTTAAATATCGTCATTTGAGAAATACATTTCAATTTAAAAATGTTGATCTTTATATAATATTAGTCTTCTCAGAACGTTTCTCTTTAACTTAAATCAATCATTAAGATCAATAAAAGCAGTGGTCGATGAATATCAGGTAACTAAATGAATGTATCTTACTGCTTACAGCTTGGAACAGGAAATAAATTATTCGGAGGTTCGTATATATTGTGCACTTCGCGAGTCCAGTACCTATGCTTTATTTTTTTCGTCCTTTTCAGTAAAAAGTATGCGAATAATGTCGGGCTTATTAACTTTACCCATGCTATTCTTTGGGATTTTGTTGACGACTTTTAGTATCGTGGGTACAGCATAACTTGGCAGCGATTTTTTGGCAAATTCTCGTAGCTGCGAGAGGATCAATTCTGCACCTTCTTCTAAAACTACTACTGCTGCCACCTACACAAAAATATGTACTCGTGAAAATATTTTTTTAATGAAATTATATTTAAGTATTTTTTTCATTCATAATGAAAATAATAAAAGTTCGAAGGAAAGACTTGCCTACGAGGCCGCATCGCGCGCCTCTATATACTTTGATTTTGGGTTTTAATTTATATTACAGCAAATATTTCTCAAAAATTAAAAAATTAACAATAGCAAGTTATAAGCTTTCATATTATTTAAAAATTATATTTGAAAGTACTAATATCAACTTTATTTTACTCTGATTTATCAAATTGATAATCAAAATTTTGTTTCAATTAACTTATCTTGTATTGTAATCTTATCAGACTACGCAATAGATTCAAATATTATTTTCGAGTTTCGTAAACGTTATCTTTTATTTTAAACATTTAAATTACGCCGTCAAAAAATTTAATTTACAATATAAGCATTTACCTTTTGTCCCCATGTTATATCTTCGACTCCAACAACTGTGCAATCAATGATCTGCGGATTTCCTAATAGGACTGTTTCTACTTCCACTGCACTTATTTTGTAACCGCCACTCTTAATAATATCAACGGAGCTTCTTCCTAACATTTTATAAATGCCGTTTTGATACTGCACAGTATCACCTAAAAAAAATTTGAATTAAAAGATTGTATTTTCATTGATATATATTTTTATGTTTTTGAACATACCGGTTTTGAACCATCCATCTTTGGTAAATGATTTCTTAGTGATTTCTGGTCTATTCCAGTATCGTGCGAAAAGACCTTCACTTTTAACTTGTAAATCTCCACTTACTGGGTCTTTTGAATCAGCAAGTACTTGACTACTCTTTGAATTACCGTAAACAAGAACTGTTGGACTCTTGTTCGCATTTTCGCTCGTTTCAGGCGCTGTCAGACGAACTTCTACTCCTGGCAAAGGTACGCCTACCGATCCTACAAAAGTAAATTAAAACAAAATTAAAATTACGTCTAACGATTACAATATACTCATAAAATTATAGTTTCTTATAAATAAAATTCAATAATATTTTTACCTGGAATGCGTTCTCCTTCAAGTGGATTCGATAAAATCATACCCGCTTCAGACATACCATACCGCTCTAGTAATCGATGTCCTGTAATTTCTTCCCATCTATCGAATATAGGCTTTGGTAAAGGTGCTGAACCGCTAATCATCAATCTAAAGAAAATCAAAAGAATGTTAAACATCAATGATTTAATAATAGCATTCTTTCGGAAGTCAAAAACCAACCTAATTTTATTACTACAAACGTTGTAAATGTACTCCTTGATCTTTTCATTTTTGGAGAAAAGTTGATCGTACTCGTGAATGAGTTTCATGTACATGGTCGGCACGGCCGCGAAGACGTTGATACGTTCGGAATTTTGCAAATTGACTGCGGTTATTTGAGCCCAGACTCCAGCTGCCGAGAACTTCGGCAACATGACGCACCTGCCTCCAACGTAAAGCGGACACAGCAACACGTTGATAATACCGTGTAAATGGTGTAATGGCAAAGTGTGCAGAAATATGTCCTTTTCGGTATGCTTCCACGCAGTCACCAGTGAACTCACCTGCGCGTGGATGTTCTTGTGACTCAGCACGACACCTATTCACAAGTCATGTAATTATTAGTTTTCTATTTATTTTAAATCGTAGTACTTTTTAAGCTTAATTCTAAAGAATACTGACTATTTTTCATAGTCTTATTAATATTTGTTAATCCTTCACTTAAATATACATTTACAAAAATTTATATTTTTTTAACTAAAGCATTTTATTCATATCATACTTTTATGCTTAATCTACTACGTAAAATGAAATTTACCTACTCTATAAACTAGTGACATGAAAATTTTAATGATGTTATTGTCAAAATTCTCATTTTCTATTTCAAATACATACAGCTCACCTCCAGTTTTTTCTGTACGTAATAGAAATTGAATGCCTCTGATACAGCATAATGAACCCCTCAAAAGATAATGTACTTGTTACATCGATTAAAAATCCCTTTATAAGAATTTGAAGAACTATTTCATTTGACTTTTATGTCCAAGTCTTTCGTAAATTTTATAAAATACAAAATGAAACATATTAAATATTAAGATGTAAAAATTACATAGAAAATAAATTTTTTTTTTTTTTAAATCGTGAATGACGATTTTTTAGCTTACTTTCTTATTTTAAGAACGAAAATAAGAAAGAATTATGAAAGAAAAAATATTATGAAATAGTCATCACTGAAATAGTCATCACTGAAATAGACATTCTTTATCGCGATAATTAAAAAAAATAAAAATAAATAATTTAGTTTCTGAGTTAAATTATACTATCTGCGGTTACAAATCATTAAGAATATATCACATTAATATATGTATTTAAGCAACGAAAAATTTATTTTTTAATAAAAAAGTAAAATAATTTAAATAATTTTAAATCGAATTTTATCATTTTATAGCTATTTTTGAAATTCATTTTTTACCTTTGGGTTTACTAGTAGTGCCAGATGTGTAGACAAACATAGCATCACTTTTATTGTAAAAATCTCCCGGCACTCCTGCATCCAGTGAATTTCCAAAATCATAAGCAAAGTCACCCTTGTTATTAGCTGATTTTCCGTCAGGCTTCATTGCCAAAACACGCAAGGCATTATCAAAAACAATCAAGTGCCTCTTGCTTTTGGCTATAATTGGTTCAATGATTGGCAAATGTTCTTGAGTTGTTATAAAAACTCTTGCATCGGAGTCTGTGATGTAATAATCAAGTACTGGTGCTGGGTGTTGATCATTGAGTGGAACCGCTGTACCGTAGATAAAGATAAATATATTTATACATGAATTTCCTTTATTATCAGTATAAATAAAGAATGTGTTTGTAGATAAACTAAATATAGGTCTACACAGATGTCTATGCTTTTTTTAGTTTTAATAAGTAATCAATAATATATAAATTGTGAAATGTGATACCATATAATAAATTTAGACATGTTCTTCCTTTTTGTAAATTTTAGGAAACTTTTTTTTTTAATTTATATTTATCTATCTAAAATTAATTTAATGAATATGTGATAATTACCAATTTGTCCACTGATCCAACAAGCCCATTGTGTGATGACATAGCTGGCATCATTAGGCAATAAGAAAGCTATCCTCTCTTGACTTCCTTCCCCTAGCAGTGCATTTAAGTCATTTGCAAACTGTCTTGCACTTAATAATAAGCCTCTGTAAGTGTAATCTCCATGTAAATCGCGTAATGCTGTACGGTCATTGAACACTGCAGCATATTTGAATACAGGAACCACGTCATTGGAGAACTGAAAAATAATTAAATAATTTGTATTTTCATACTTCAGAATTGGAGCTAAAAACTTTACTAACTCTTATGCAAGACAACAAATTTAAAAATCAATATATAATTAAATTAGCATTAGTCAAACAAGATTATCAGTTTCTTTGGTAAAAAAATGCTTTAATTGATGAAATACTGAATAAATTTGAAAAACAGACAGTTTTAACTTACGTCAAATGCAATTTAAATCAATATGCCGAATATTCATTTTATGATAATCATATATTGTTAAAACTTGTAACACATTGAAATGAGCAAATTCTTTTTACAAAAAGAAGATTCTTGTAGGTAACACGCAAGTGATCAATAGATAATAGCTAATAAAGCAGCTTGTATCAATTATAAGCCTCACATTTATTTTACATATGTCCAATGATGCAAAATTTGCTTACAAATTTAGCTTTTACACTTTTTACAATGTTTTTTAAGTAATAAGTTTTGGAGCAGATCCTTCGATTTTTACAGTACACTTTAAACAACATACAAATACCTATATAAAACAACATACTTGATGAGTCTCAGTAGTAGAATTCAGTGCAGCATGAGTCTGTTGCATACGCCTGGAAGAAATCGTTTTCTGGTATCGGGCAAAAGAATTCAAGAATGTGTGGAACCTCCTCCGGATCAAAGAACCCATTTTTCAAAAAAATTTAAACTCCACTTCTGTAACAATAAAAAGCCATCCACAGAGTCAATTAAACTCCTGGTCCCCAACCCTTGCTTCCGAAACCGTGAAAAATCCTGGAGCAAAAAACAAAAAGCAGCGTAAAAGTCCTAACCTTAAAAGGAGCAGCCGCCGACACGTTCGCACACGCGGTTTAGAGTCCCACTCCCGAGACACTTGGCGCCGGGATAGTCTGGGTACTGGGGTGTCTATTATTAATTTGCAGACGACGCAGTTGGTGAAATATCGACGGCGCTAAGGCCGCTTTTAATAAAAAAAAAAGAAAGAACCGCCCGCCGTTGTATGATTACGTCACCTTTCGCAAGATCCGCGTAATTGCTCCGGTGCCCGCAGCCCGAGACACTCTCCACCTGTTCCCCCAGCGAAAGGTGATAGTGCGGCTTCAGCAGCTCATGGGTGGCAGCGGCATCGTTGCGTATGGGCAGACCAAATCGCACTAATACTGACTCGCGACTTCGCGAGTGTGGCGCTGGCGCCCGATAAAGTGCAGCGCGGACTCGAGGCGCCGCTGCCGCGGGCACGTGAACTTTTGACATCTCGAATTGCGCCGCATCGCGCCTGCCAGACGACGTCGACGCACGCAGATTTCGTTATATTTAAGTGCGGTCGTGTTAATTTCGGATTCGGATTCGAAGGGGGGTGACTCGGCACCCACGCTCGATGTGTACACACGCGCGTGGGTGACGGATGGCTGTTGTCTCGTGATGTTTTCCGCGTGAGCTTGTTTTTTCTTTTGGTTTTGCGAGAAATTTTTGGGAGGCTCGCTCGCCTCAAGGTGAGCTACTATCACCTTCTTTGCGAAGGTCAATTTGATTTCGACGACTTAAATATGCAAACTTTTTTTCTCTTAGAACGTTGCTCACACGAGATCGTGTTTTTCAATTTCATTGATGAAATTTTATGAACTTAGTAGATAATTGACCTTGGGATTAGCCAATCACCTTGTTTGTCTTGTCATTGCTTGGAGATAAATTTTAAATTGTCGATTTTTAAAACAAAAAAATGATAACTTTTTTGATGATAATACAAAATTATTACTGTGATAGTGCAATTTGATTCACTCGTAGATTTTGTAAATTTGCTTAATTTTTTTTAGACAGTACACCAGGTAGTATATATGTTTATAATTTTTATTCATACTTTAAAGAAATGAATTCTTTCTCAATTTTTTTAAATAATTTAAAATCGACATCCTGATAAAAGCAGTTCTCAAATTCATTGTGAACGAGCAGAAACTTTATCAATTTCCTGGCATTATTTCTGGAATGTAAACAAAATATTTTGTTAGGCGCATAGAAACATTCTAGATAAGTAAATTGGTACAATTTTACCTTGCCTCCTGATTACCATCAATTAAAAATTGAGCTAATGTGATAAATATTTTACGTCTTGTGTCTTTAAGATTTGCAAAAGTTAACAAATTTTTTACTCCAATAACATTTACAATATCTTCCAGCACCCTGCTCACTGCTGCCCTTACCTCTGCATTCTTATGTCTACAATTGTAAGATTTAAAGTTACAAAAAAAGTTTTATTTGAATGGGAAGTAATAATTTGGAATCAAAATGAAATGACCCTGCTCCTCGAGGAGATGTGAGAACTCTAATGCAATGCCAAGGTGAAATGTTTGTTATCATTACACTTAATGCCTTATTCATATGTTCTCGAACACTTTTATTCATATGAGCAGTTTTTTGCAATATCATTGCAGTTAACTCATCAAATTCTGGTCTTTGAGCATATTTCATTGTTTCAAAAAACTCTATCGCAAATTGAGCAGCCGTAATTACAATCTGATGTCTTATATTTTGTAAAAGGCTAAAAAATAATAATTTTATTAAATATTACAATTATTAATAAAAAATTAACATAAATAAGTGAAAACCAGTAAATTTATAAAATAATATACACTACCTGGAGAGTTTTCTGTAGATAATTGACATAATAGGTTCCACTAAATCGGGATGTTTTCTAGACAAAAATAAAATATTTTTCAGACCGGATATGTTACATTCACAGTTATTCTGTTTTAATTTTTCAATAGCTAATCTCTTCATTTCCAGAGGATTTTCAATTTCTTTGCGTTCTTCCAGAAAATTTTCCATAATAGATGATAAATCTTCAAAATCTACCTCTTTGGCACTGCAGTAAGAAATAATAGTCACAGTATAGAATTTGATATCTATTTTAATATTTAAACATACTTTTTTGGGTTATTAGGCAATTGCAATTTCTCTTCATCTTTAAGATTCAAAAGGTACTTGGACTTTGCACTACCTCTCCGAGACTTATTTCCACTTGATTTTAATGACAATATGCCTATCTCAGTGGAACTTAATAATCCTTTAAAAAAATTTAGAATCACAGTTGAACAATATCAAATTAAATAATGTATGTTTATTTTATTACCAGTTCCTTGACAGGTAGGGCATTGCACACAGTTTTCTAAAAATTTTTTATTATTATTCGTGTCCATGAAAAAAAAAAATAACTATTAAAGGTTACAAAAATAGAAAACAAAAGATTATCTTTTAAAAATTCATTTATTTTCTTTTATAAAAAGACCAGATTGGAATTTTTATAAAAAATTATTCTATAATTTTTTGTCAATATTCTCAACAATTCTCTTTATAAAAATAAACACTTATATAACATAATCATATTATTTCAATAATTACTTCAGAATTATTACAAAATTAGGAATTACATGTGTATACTAATTCTATTATTTGATAAGATCAACATACCCTACTAGAAAATTCGAATGTTACAATAATACAGACAATATATAGGACAATGGAAAGACTCAAGATTGGTTCCTAAATTAATTTACAATTGCGCCCTTACAAAAAAATAAATAAATAATGCTGTATTTACATATGTAACTTTTTTCGATATAAATTACACTATCAATTGTTTAAACTTTTATTTTCTTACTATAATATTATAAACCTATCAATAATGTTTTTCTTTTAAAATTAAATTGCTAATAAAGTAATAATAACTATTTGTCATTAAGCAGTTATCTAAGATTATTTTATTGTAATTTGTTTGTAAATGTACGTAATTGTATTATATGTTTCAATTACGTCGATACTCATCTATTTAAATCAAGTCTTAAATGTTAATTTCTTAATCTTAATACAATTAAATAAGTTTTCATTTAAGTTCACTAGCTTTATCCTATCAGTTTTCTCACATGCTGCGCTGAATGTTTTTTTGTACAAAAATGAGTTTTTCATAGTAATTAAACTTTTAAGGACGGGATACTTTTTTCTAACAAATAAAAAATATAAAATTTCCCTATCCTTAAAGGATTAACTATACACAGCCCTTTAAAATAACAAAATATTTTTCACGGGCATAGTTGTCTCTAGTTCTTTCTTAGTATTGATATAAAATATCGTTGTAAAAGAAATTATAAAAAAAATGAACAGTAGTCAATTGCTTGTTCATGGAATTTTCCAACTACAAGGTAAGCTAATGTCACGACGGCGCTTTCTCTTTGCCTTCTTTTTGCCCATTGTGATCCAAATTATCGCAGTGTATTAGGCAGTGCTGATATGAAACTGCGCTAGCATGACCAGATCTACCTGAGGTCATTGGCACACCTTCTATCCAGGTATCTTTAGAAGGATCATAAATCTCAACAATATCAAGGAATGCATTTCCATCAAATCCTCCTAAAATAAATGTTTTCATGAAAAAGTCAGTCTTCTCTCTCGTCTCTCACAATAAAACGATAAAACTTACCCATAGCATACAATTTGTCATCTAGTACAGTCACACTTAAGGCGCTTCGCGCAGTTAATAGTGGACTGGCGTATTCCCAGGTACCTTTGTCTACGTCGTATTTTTCTACCGTGTTCAGCTGGTTTTTTCCATTGTACCCTCCAACGACGTAAATGACTTGCCCAATACACGCTACACCCGCTCCAGAGCGAGGAGTCTGCATGGGAGCTACTAAAGACCACTCATCGTTTTCAGGATGGTAACATTCGACTGAATTCAATCTTTCATTACCATCAAATCCTCCGATAGCATAAAGTAATCTGTAAAAAAAATTGTCTGTAAAAACTATATAGTCTCGTTCTCTTCAATTAGCCATAATGCTTTTTATTATCTTTGTATAAAAAAGGTTTGTTATTACTTTATGTAACTAGTAATTATTTGCGACATTCAGTACCTATTAACTACGGCCACACCGACGCCTAATCTTTTTTTATGCATCGGTTTGATCTGTGTCCATGTGTCGTGATCCGGATCATAGCATTCAACGCTGCTGTGATAGTCGGCATTTGAGCTTCCTCCTACAGCGTACAGCAGTCCGTCCATGACCGCAACTCCAACGCGATTCCTTGGAACAGTTAATGGACTGCACGGCCTCCACTGGTCAGTAACGGGATTGTAGCGATCGACCCAGTCACTGTCGTATCTGCAACGTTACAAAAAAAATAAGCAACGTAATTGATGACTCATTGAAATATTAATTTTCTTACGTACCTCGTGCCGGGAGTGTTGTTTCTACCACCGACGGCGTAAAACATACCCTTGAGAAAAGCACCACCCAATCCGGATCTAGGAACCAGCAGTTTAGCGTGCTGCGTCCACGTATCGTCATCGACATTGTAACCCTCGAGAAGATCGAGTGAGTGCTGCAAAAAGCCACCGGCGATGTAAATTATCCTGGGTGTGTTTGGCGTTCTCTCTTTTATACCAGGCTTCTTATGCAGCGTCAGGTCTTTAAAAATCTGCGCCAAATATTCACGGCAGGCAGGCATCTTTTTCAACACATCGCAGTTTTTCATCTGGTCGTGCAAAAAACGCGGCGTCAAGTACTGACACCTTACTGCGTGTAAAATGTGCTCCATTTTTGGTCCTCTAGCCTCTTCGTTGTACTTTACCCATCTGATAACTGCGTTGTATACTTCACGCTCTTCTTGAACGTTTAATTCGTCCTTTCGCACTAGCGACACTTTAACAGACAATTGAAAATATATTAATATCATTGAAAAGTGCAATCATACAAAAACATTTTTCAGCTTGCTTTTTATATTGTACCTAGTTGGAAAGCAGACAGTTGAAGAAATTCTTCTTCTTGGGAGATCTGGCTAAAGTGTTGAACTATGAATTCATTTGCTTTATTTTGGAGATTCGAGCAGCAGTGTTGCTCAGCAAAGTTTGCAATACCAATAGCATTACTAGGATCTAATTGTTTTTCTAAAAACTCGCAACATGCTTCTACTACACTAGATATCTGTAAAATTAACATTTGTGTTTCAGATTATCTATTTTCATTTTTATTTCAATTTTCAATAATTTCATTTAAATTATATCTTAGATTAGATGATTATTCAAATTTTACCTGAAACATTGTAGCTGCTGGTAAAAGAGAGCAGACAGTTACCTCTGATATATTTATTTTGCCAGTGTACATGAAACCGACTAATTTTGCCATTGTCGTTGGACATACACCTTGCAGTTTCACTCTTTTCATTTCACATTCTTTTAGTCCACCAGTGAACATGGCCTAATTAAAAGAAAATTGATTATATTTCTAAATATATTGGATACATAGATAAGACTTTATAAACTGTGAAATAAAAATTTGTTTACCTTAAAGTAGGGGCTAGCAGCTGCCAAAACAACTTTATGAGCATGAAAAAGCTCTGATCCAACTTCTAGTATCACATCTGTCAGCATGTGATGGCTGCGCATAATAAACATCATTTTCATGACACCTGAGATATAATTTGTCATACAAAATGACATGGATCCACAATCTCCACTTTTAATTTGACCCGTATCCATATCTTTCTCGTCGCCAGGCTCAACTGCCACACCAGAGACATAACTGACAAAGTTGTTTTGGCAAGTTTGCCTAAGTAGGTTGTTTTCTCCATCCATTAAATTAACCTAAACAGAGGTAAATGAAAATTGTAGAGTATTTGATATAAATATATTACACAAAATAATTAATCAATTCATTTAAAGCAGACTAAAAATCCAAATTTCTGCAACAGTATATAGCTGTGATTATGCTTTAGACTCCAAGGGTTTGACATTTTTATTTCAAAATTTTTTATTGTAGGCAAAAAAGTAACGTTTTATTTTTTTGTAATTATTTTTTACTTTCAAAATGCAATTGCTGTATGACTAGCACTTTAATAATCATCATGTTTTTACTCGGTTACAGATGTAATATCTATGAAAATAATATTCACTTTTACTTATGATAAAATGTAAATAAAAGATGACAACTTTTTCTAACTAAACTTCTATTGCAATAAACATTAAAATCTACTTTGTCACTATTTAAAAAAAAATCATTGACAATTACCTTTACAAATTAAAAAAATAAATATGCAATTACACATCTCACAAGAGTAACTAGAATGAATTAAAAAAAACTTGCTCATCATTCAACGATTAACAGCATCAATTAAATCGTGAAAAAACGATAAACTTGTAAATTGCTCTCATTAGGAATTCTCAGCGATTCATTAGACCGTTATTTTTCAATAAAAAGTACCTCGTAAGCCTGCACCTCATGAATTACGTCGGATTACGCCAGCAGATTCAAAATATTCAAAATAAATTTTCACGCGCGAATCTTCCTCCGCGTAGCACCGTAAAATAACAAAAAAAAATCGATCGAACGCAGCCGAGTTAAAAAAAAAGCCAACATAGAGTGCACTGACACTGTACCACACCGCACAGTCTTCCTTATTACAATTGTACTACTCCTTTCGGTCGGTAAGAGCCAAGAAAAACAGAGCCCACGGCACGGCCGATCGCTCGACGTCACCGAAGTAACCGCCAGTTCGATGACAAACGCCTTTAAGTACTTAAAGTCCGACGAAAATTCACACGACTAAGTATCCGCGAACGGTGAACTTGAAGCCGCGCGCGCAGCTACACTGTATACATTACTCGAACAGCAGGCGCACCTAACCTCACCGAGCGAGCCTCGTCCACTGCGCTCGGCTCTCGCGACTTCTCCACTCTCTAAGTCTCTATCTCCGTAAATGACACACAAAGAAAAAGGAAGTATATATGAAGCTCGAGGTGGGTATAAGAGCCGTGCCTCGGGCGTCGTTCGACTAACCTGCCTAACATCGACACGGCAGCAGACGCCGCTCGTGCGAGAAAATTGCGACTCACAGTTGGCTGCTGGCACTGCTGGCAGCAGTGGCGGCGAGCGCTGCTGCCTGCTGCAGGCTGGCGGCTCCTCGGCGTCGCGGCGCTGCAGCTTCGTGCGCAGCTGCCGAAAGGCGTCTAGGGCCGCGAAGCGGGACGACCTGCGGCTGCTGCCGCTCGCGACCTCGGCATAATCGCCGTCACGGCGTCGCAGAGTGCACCTCCTGCTGCAGATGCGTCGCCACGAGGATCCTCGGCGCGGGCCGCTCATTTAGACGAGCCGCCGATCAGCCGATTTCGCTCGAGTCATCCTCGATCGCCGATTTTATCGCCGTCTTATTTATATTCTTTTTTTCATCCGCTTCCAGTTGTTACGAATTCGTATTTCGTATACAGAGATTCGATCCTCCTGCATATGCAGCCTATTGTATATTCTGGTGAGCCGATAAATGTATAAGATACACGCAGTGCACTTTCTGTCTCCGGTTTTTAGCGCGCTTTTTGTTTACACAGGCGCAGCTAGATGATTCATCATTTTCACTTTACATATACGATGCGCTACAATGCGTAGCAGCGCCAGCTCGTAATTCAGCGCCGAGCGCGCGGCTTTTCAATGATCGTTACGTAAAACGATCGATCCGGTGTTGGATTCCTCTGGGAGTGGAGCGTGGCTCCGGTCCGGAGTGACTTTTCGGCCGCATGCGCGCTTATCTTTTTTGCATCGTCACGGCCGTGAATGAAACGCACGCGACCCGCTGCTTATGTGTATATGTAGGGGGCCGGCGACGCACGTTTTCCACGCGCCGATGAGAAATACCAATATACCAATCTCCTTCCCCTCCCGTCACTTTCCTCGTCGCGAAAACATCTTCACTGCGAGTACACGATTATGTAGTATAGGTAGTACGCTCGGTTTATTCGTGAGTCAGTAATTTCTTGACCTTTTTTTAAATTAAAGGCGCCGTCGACCCGAGAAGAGCTGCATTAATCGAGCCGCGATTCATTGATACATCAACCATCGGGCGCGGGGTGGCACAGTAAAAATTTTTGAGTTTAAGCCGGGTCGGTTTTTCTTTTTTTTCTTCTTTTTTTCTTGTTCGAGTTGAACACAAAAATTTTTACCGTGTCACCGAGCGCGGACGAGTTCGCACGGCACTCACGCACGTGTCATCGGGATTTGATAAATCTCTCTTACTTCGGCAAGTTCATCTCGAGTGTCGTTATTTACCAAACATTCGCCATGACTGGTTGATTAATTGTCATTTCATAACAGTTCTGCGGCGGTGATTATTATTCGCCGGGTTTACTTTTAATAGTTCTTAGATTCTGTTACATGATTTTGCATAAAGAACTTTTACTCCGTTTATATAACAATATGAAATATAATAAATAAAATGCGCAGTTGACGGTCGAAGTGCCACACTTTTTTGTTATCGCATACTTATTCACTTGATCGATAAGAACATTTGGGGAACTGTTCCGTGACACTGCCACAACGTCGCGATAAGCGCGGCTTTAGATTACGCGCTCAGGCGGAGCATTGTTGAGAAACGCGCACAAGTTGTATCTCGGAGCACCAATGACTTGCCAATAATGTACGATTGTTTTTCGTCTCCGAAACCTCTCGTCTGTCCGCACTTTAAAACAAAAAGCACCACAAGAGCTCAATAATCCACAGAACGAAACTCCGGCAGCACTGACAATCGCCACGTGATTTCACATGATTACGGAGAGCGCACTGAACTTTCACAGAGAGGAACTAACTCCGTCCGCTACCGATCCTCAACTTTCCCCCGCAGCAATATGGCTGTGTATTCGATTCGACCGAGCGCGTGGTATGCACAACACTCCCGAGCTATGCATGTAGCACTATGTATATAGCTGTAGAACCGAAGCGTTGCGAAACGAATGTATGCCGGCGAAAAATGTCAAGCGGGAGCGTTGTTAAATGACGATAGCGCGTACAGCGAAGAGTCGGCGTGTTCACCTGTGCGGCTCGTTTCGTTCGCGCCTACTCAGAGAGTAAGCGGCCGGCGGTGCGCGCGGGATTTTGCGCCGAGGCGAACGAGGGAGCTGCGCCCAGAGAGGATCGAGGGCCGTGGGAGGAGATAAGTCGCACCGAGCACAACGCCTCGAATTGATAATCGGTCGAGCGAGCGCACGATGACTTGCAGGAACGCGCCATTGCCACGCGCGGACCCGGACACTGCTTTGTAAAGCGTGAGGATATAGCTCCTCAGGACTCCGGCGTCTTAAATTTGAGCCGGGTGAAAATTCCACTAATTTTGAGACATCACTATAATTTAATTAAATTTCAGTGAGTTGTTTATTTATTAAAAAGTCCTTGCAATGTACAAGTTTACGTACCGAAATCTAAATCTAAAGTGTGTTTAAATTATTTAGAGAAGCGGATTTTCGCTGAAAACGGGTACGCGACGAGTGAGTTAATGTCCAACGATGATTTGAGGATTTTCGGTGTAGAAAGTGAACGACGCTTAATTTTTTTTTTTTTTTTTTTTAAATTCAGTTTATATTTTTTAACGATGTTGATAATATTTATAGATGTATCAATATAATACTCACGTTGTAGATATTTTGAGGATACTTATATATGCGGCTCTTTGTTCTGTCGGTGAAATGCTTACTCAGAGATTTTTTTTAATCAATCTGTTGATTTCAGCGATATTTCAAACGAAGTACACCTACCTATAATAAATTCTTTTAGAACATGTTTGAAATTTTCGAAAGGAGATTCAATTTCATATATAAAAAATATATTTTTTATGTTTTGTATCTTTTACGCATCTATATAATCTTGAAAATGATAAAAAAAGATAAAATAAAGATAAAAAACAACATCGAATATCTCTTTCGAAAATTTCTATAAACTTAAAATGGAGTTTTAAAATGGAAACTAGTTGTGTCGTCAATCTAAAATATTGAATATTTTATTTTTCGAGATCACGTAGTTAATTTTCTCTCTCTAAAAAAAACATTAAAATGAAATAATATAGCCTGTAAATATTAAAGAACAATTTATTTTTTTTAGATTAATTCAGCAATTAAAGATCTCTGACGCGACACGTTATTAAGAGAGTATAATAAAAGTAATAGAGAAAATTATCAAGACTGACATTTACTATGAAACTTTTCTACGTAATAAACTTTTATTTACAACGGATTAATCGTGTGGTCAGCTGTGTAGAGTTCAAGAATCTCAAATGACGTAGACTGTAATTATCTTTCAACTGTTCACGTGAACAACTAGTTGATAAATTATATACGTATTACAATCCCAAGAAAAATTAATAATTGATAACCTACAACGCCAGTGCAATTACCAACAATGCGGAAAAATCGCTTGTTAATTACGTTAATGAAGATTTAAAAAAAAATCTAAAATAATGAGATAATTATCCACATTACGAGCAGCAAATTCACACCCACAAAATTTAGTCATTTAGTACAGCCGTTATGCGTAAGTTAATATATTTAAAGGCTGCTCACATCAAAAGTAAAAATGGTTAATGGCGTCGTAAAAATTAGCCGCGCTGTCCACAGGCAGAGAAAAATTCGACCTTTTAACGAACAAAATATAAATCGGTAGTCATCGGGAAAATCTTCGAGAGCGCGAGCATACCGATACGATCTCCTTTTCTGCATGACTCGTAAATTTTTCAATACCTCGCATATTCAAGGTCGGCGCGCTCCAACGTTCCAAGATACCACACCGCGAGAGCGAACCACCGCGTCGCTGCTTTTCCATTGTTCGTGCGTGTACATGCACACATTACTTATAATACGTGCACGTAAACCACGAGAAAAAGAAAATTGCACACTCACGTCGCACGATCATCCAACGGTGTTAACTCGTTCTCCGATCAGCCACCCACGCCACACAACGAAAATCGCGCTAACTCTTTCGGGTCCTGCTTCCGGGTATGCCAGACGTGCACGACGTCTGTTTACGCAAAAAGTAATTTTTAAATCGTGAAACTTCTGTACAACCTCTGTCGTTTTCTGCGCCGTCATTGTGAACTTGCACTTTCTCCGTTTGATAGGCGCGCGCGCGGGAACGAACATCAGCTAAACGCGAAATGTGAGGAATTCGCACGCGAGTCACATATTCCTTGAAAACCTCTTGAGATTTTAAGTAGGAAGCGATACTTAAAATAAACAAACAGTTTTCTTGTGATTTATCGGCTTGTCCATAAGCATATATAATTATATATTTACCGATTTCCTGCGCGTCTCCATACTTGCGTCATTTGGTCTTTACTTGTTTTTGAGCCTAATTTTGGACGTTCGACGTTGAAATACTGATAAATTATTCATGCTTTTTATGTGTGCCACTTTTTTCATTTTCTGTATTTTATGATACTCTGTACACTGCTTAGTGCGAATATTCATTTACATAGAAATAGTGAATATTATTTGTGTAGTGAGTGATAATAATAGTCGTACGTAAAATTCGTATATAAAAGGAAGTTATTAAGTAAAAAAATCTATTATATAGATTATTATATTTTTTATATAATTTACTCTAATTAAACATGGAAAAATCAATAAAATACCTCCATAAGCAGATTACTACTTAATTATATCAAATAAAAAAAAATAAATTGACTACATTTAGCTTGATCGCTTTCAGATATGTTTGATAATTTGTTCCCGCCATCATTCCTCCGTCTAAATAAATAGCTCCTTAAAAGAAAAAAATCAATTCAGTGACAAATTTAAGTTAAAACAAATTTTTTCACTCGAAATTTGTTTAATTGAACTCCGCTGAAAAACGACTTCAGATAACTTTTAGCTGATTTTCAGTTGAGTTTTTTCAGTAGAGTCACATTGTAATTAATGGAGAAAGTGAGTTTGAAAATTTACCGCAACTTTGAAAAATTCCAGCTCTGAAAATTGATACGGCCAAAGAAATGGCCATAGCACACATAATCTTGATTTTGTAAAGGTAATTTAATACTCCATCTGTTGCGAAGTTTCCTGGAATGTAAAATGGAAGATTACGTAGGAAAATGGAAAATAATTGTCCACGAGACATCTTTGAGACAATATATTTATTTCTTAATAATATGGAGTTTTTCATCAACAATAACAGTGTAGTTTTTCATAGTAATAGTAGGCGTAACAAGAGAGACGAGGTAGGTCGCGAGGAACCTATCCTAACACGTACGCCAACAAGTCACCATGGCAACGAACGATACGCGCTTTTCATAGCTATTTTCTCTACTGTATAGTCCTTTCGTAGACTTTTCCGAATGTTATTTCTTCGCGAGCGACATCACTTCTTTCTATTTTTTTTAATGATTTGCTTGAAACTTCCCTTTATTCACCTTCCCACCCTGACTTCTTTTTAAACGGTTAAGTTTCATTCTCGCACTTCGTTTATTTAATTTTTTTGTGTGAGTCTTTACGTCTTTTATGATTATGATTTATGATTATGATTCTGATTCTGAGGTGAGGCTATTTTTTTACACAGTTTTTTTATCTTTCTTTATCTCGGTAGTATGTTCCTTTTTTGTAACTGCCTCGAATGATTTTTACTTTATATACGTTGCTCCGTATCATAAAAGAAAGTTTTACGCTCTTAATAGCGACGCTATACTCCCTAGCTATTGAAATCAAAGCCTTGGAAACATGTACTTCAAGATATCGAGATCAAATCAATAGCAATTGCCTCAAATAATCTGCGGTGGAAGAAAGGAAAATGTTTTTCTTGAAATACATGCTTTTCGTATTAGTATCTACGTACACTTTTGCTACTTTATAGTTAAAGCTGCAAGATTTTTTTAATGATTCATTACTTTTTATTCATTTATTGGCACAATTTAAAATTTATAAAATTTACGCATGTAATAAATATAATTTTAGAATAAATCTCATCATATTGCACGCTTGCAGGTTGCGTCGTGTCAATTATTACCGGAAACGTCAGTCGTAAAGAGAACGCGGCGTGTAAACTGGAGAAAAAATCTCTTTAGAAAAATAAAACAATGAGAATTCCAGGATGTTCCAGTAATAATTAGCGGAATGTTTGAACAGACTTATGCGGTAAAAGTGACACACACTGTCAACGGAAAACTGGATATTAATTAGATAAATTGCTTTATTTCCACAATTGTGCAAATGTCGTTTTTTCCTTTGAATTTCCATTTGGCACTGAAAATTCGCAATCGTATATGCGAGTCTCGTCGAATGTTATTTTTTATTTTTTTTATTCCATTCAGCCGTTCAAAAACCTCGGGGGGCGGGGGGATATTATCCTGTATTCAGCGGTATTTAACTCGCGCCTTTCGTCCAATTGTTCCTCCATTATATCTTCTTTTTTTATTACTTAATCGAGCACTTATAAAGTGATAATAATTACTATTAAGTTTAAAAATGCGGTCGTTTGGTGCGATTTTCCATTATTTTCATCGGCGCTATCTAAAAATGGCAGGTGGTTATTTTTCGCGTTACTCTTTTTTTTCATTATTATTTATTACTCGAAAAGCAACGTAAAACTAGTCCAAATTATGGCAGTGCTTCGTAGAGGATAGAGTAACATGTAATATGTCTTATTGCCATTACCGAACAAGTGTCGATGTGACGTGATGGTATACTTTTTTTTATGAAGACTATTGGCTGCCGCAATAAAATAACGTTACGATCAAACCAACGTAACATTTTTTTTTCACTCGTAATTTTTCGCAATTTATTAAAAAAAATATATATATTTATATTTTTTATAATTTGGCACCATAAATTTGACACATGGTTTAAAGGTATTCGAAAGCAAAAGAATTTTATTTTATCCTGCCGGTTTTATAAAAAATACAATTATCCGAACGGTACAAGAGAGAGATAAAACTTGTTGTGGTAGCCACTGGTCTTTCCTTTATGCAATTTTTCATTACAGTCGATATTCTGTGTGCACAAGTGAGATTGTTTAATAATTTTTTTTTTTCGGTGCTCGAAGGATTATCTATCTAAGATTCTAAAAGGATGTTCGGGCGCTTAAAATCGATGAAGCGTTTACAAGCTTCCTGCTTCTCTTGTCTCCCAGCGAGTGGGCATTATATTTTTTTTTCTCGTACTTTTTTTGTGCACTTTTTATTATATAGTACATTCATTCCTATGCGCTGCATAAGGACCCTTTCATACTATCCTCGTTACCGCAATTCATCGACGACGCATAGAAATTTTTCAAAACGATTCGAAGCAATCATCCGATTCTCTCAATTTTCATCGCCATTCCGTGTCAATTAGAACGCGCCAAGTGAAATGAAAAATGCTTTTTTGCTCGATCGAATCGACTGTCTTCGAAAATAATTTATCTCAGCGTCGGGATCGTTTTAAAAAATCTCTGCGCATGAGTGAAAAGAGAAGAGATCCGAGACACGCTTTGTTAATTCTCTCTCTGCGTTCGACGATCAAGAAGGAGCAAAGGAAAGAAAATTCGATTAAGATACATGGCACACGAATGCGATAAGACGGGTGTAGGCCGGAATCTTGCTTGTTTTCTTTCCTCGCGAATGTTTTTTTTTTAATTTTATCCGCGAGACGGTGTACGCAATTTTTTCATCTCGAAGGAAAAGGGAATGGAGAAAGCAACAAAGGACGCCGACTCGAACCTCCTCGCGAACTTTTCACGCTCGATTTCCTCTCTTAAAAATTCTTATCTAGACACACTCTCTCTCTCTCTCTCTCTCTCTCTCATTTTCTCGACGTTGTACGCATTTTATGGTTCTGGGCTCTTGTTGGCGCACAAAGATTGTGGGAGATCAATCTTCGATTCAGCAGAGCGGCGCTGTTCGTTACTTTACATCGGCTTGTCTTTTTTTCTATCTTTAACTTATTTCCTTCATCCATTCGATGTCACCATTGAGGGGTGACGCTTTCGTTTTTTTTTTTCGTGTGTTTGTGTCTTCTTTTTTTGTGTACGTATTTACAAGGGGGACAGGGTTTGCTCGTCATTCGAAATAGTCGAAAACGCGTTTCCTTCGTTTTTCGTTTTGTTTAGTTAATATTATTATATTATAGTATCATTCATTTATCTTATTTTTTTTTTCATCGTACCTTCCACCTTTCGAACACGGATAGAGTAGAGGAGAAGAGGGCCACTTAACTAAATCACAGATAGATCCCGCCGGTTCGAGTAGTTTGAATAAAATTTTTTCTTCCTTTGTTGTTTTTAAATACTTTTTAAATACAAGCTATCGTTAACTTTAGTTCAAGTCTATATTTGATTTCCTTAGGCTTGGGAGACTCTTCGACTGGCCCCCTATAGAATTTGTGATACCTTTCCTTAATTTTTTTGTTGTTAAAGTTATTTATAGTATTTTTTCTTTTATTTAATCGTTTAGTTCACTTTTTTTTCTTTAAATATTTCCCTTTTATTATAATTAAACTTTTACTCGTTATTATTTATTATTTTTTGATCACTTTGTGTTTTTTTTTTATCATTTTTTATTTTTGTTACTTTTATTTTGAAGCTGCTGCGATAGATCCTGACTACACCGGAAGTGTATAATAGATAAAATTCATTTTAGTTTGTTTGCTTATCCGATTTGCAACGTACTCGCGTTCGTTAATGCGACTTTTTTTAATCGAGAAGGAAGTAACGTCAGATCGGCGGAGGAAGTGACTATTAGAAGTAGAAAGGCTCGCGCGCGTCGCGCGAAAGAGTGAATCGCGAAGAAAAAGTAAGGGTGCGCTTAGTTTGTAAGACGTAGGTATATGCTCGGCCAGCGCGAACCCCCGGAGGTAAAAGTTTTAAAGTCGCGCACGCGAAATTATGAAATTCGAAAATTGAACGCATGCAATCTACGTGTATTCTTTTATTATTATTTTTTTTCATTACTTTATCTTACGTCACTTTTTTTAATTTTACGTTATTTATACTTCTCTACTTATCTGCGATTCTTTCTTTTTTTTTTACTTTTGTTAAAATCTCTGGCTTAGTCTTCTAAAGCTGCCTGATCTACAGTGCTCGTTCGTTGGAAAAGTCGGAGGGTCGCCCCGCCAGTGAGAAATTTTGTTTCTCCTTTTTTTATCTTTATTTAAGAAGAATCTTTAGAATCAATCATTTGGAGAGAAGAGGCAAGGGTGAAAAGCGTAGAACGCGCGGCGACCCTCGTGCTCGCTTGGACGACATTTTACACTCACATAATAGGAATCTAAGAAAAATCCTTTTGCTCGGTAATTTTACTTAGCAATCGCTTTCTGGAGAATACATTTTTTTTTGTTGCGGTTAAAGACAAGACGTACTAACAATAAAACTATGAAACTAAATCACTAGGTATTCTAGACTTTACGACGGTACATAATATACGCTTGAATTATCTTTTTTTTCTTTGGAATAAAGATGTAATAACACTAGTCGAGTAAAGTATTGGGCGGATACGACTACTCCTCTAAGGCCTCGCTCATGAATCTTCATTCAAAATTAATAGTTCCCTTTATTTATAATCTTCATTCACTTGTTTTCCCCTTTAATGAGATTTTCAACTCCCGCGCACTCGAATATAGA
>JAWWEN010000002.1:3895674-3922636 GCA_035582955.1 Sycophila texana
AATTTAGGCTACGATGAGTCTAAACATTTCTATCTGGGCTCATTTTGTCAGGAATATAACATATTTCTAGAATATTTAATAGAAAATATAAATTTTAGTATAATTTTTAATTTTCAAATTATTTTTCAAAAAAAAATTTTTAGGTATAAACCCCCCTTAAAAATTTCAAGTAATTCTACGGACTATAGTCTCTATTTTAGAGCTATTTTAGTGTCTTTTAAATTTTAAAAATTTGGAAATTTTCTTAACTTGTAAACGATGCAATAGATTAGTCCCAAATTTCGCACACGAGTTTCTTTCAATGGTCGATTAGTTTCGATTTTATAGAAATTTTATGTTTTTTTTTTAAATTTGAAAAATTATACTTTTTCTTGAAATTCTCTTCTTGCAAATTGATGATAAAGCAGAGAATAATGCTAAGAAGACTATACAAAATATGTCCACATCCACCTGAAATCAAAATTCAACGTAACAATAATTAACGCATGTCATATGGCTACATCAATTACCCAGGAGGCAACAAAGCAATTTTATATTTCAACAGAGGCATTAGAGAAATTCAAAATTTCATTAATAATTCAAGGCACCCAATATCGAGACAGCCAAAATGCAAAGATATAAATAGTGATAGATGATATAGTATTTACCATCTACCTGTATAAATGTGATTCTGCTCTTCAATATAGAGAAATGTTTCCTCATTGTCGAGTGACATGTGCAGTTGGATTAACGTGACCAACAAGACTTAACAACTTCGAAAAAGAAATCTTCAAGAGAAGCAAGATGCATCAAGGGAAATGTTCACAACGACAAGAGCAATGCTGATTAGATATACTGGTGAATGAGGAATAAGAAAACTAAAGATAAAATGCAATTTTACACATCTGTTTTGACCTAGTAATTAAGTTACTAGGAGTCAAGTTTATGAGGTGCAAAATTGCATAACTTAGTATTAATTTTAGTTTTAAGTTTTTAAGTAGTTTAATCTTAGTTTATATCGAGTCATACCAGCTAACAGGGAATTTAATTAATTTTCCTCTGCTGGGTTGCTCTATTGTTAACGTATTACTTATTATGAGCAATCATTACTGTTATGTAATTTTGTATATTTTATGCTCTGGTTAATAAATAAAGAAATAAAATTAATATTTTTGTTGCTATATTTTGATATTTTAATTTTGATGTTTTCTGTCTGTAAAAAATGTTTTTAATTATTTACTTAAGCTTTAAACATTATTAAAGTTTACGTTTATTTGTTATAAATAATTAATTTAACATTATTTTTTTACCAAATTTTGTCAAATCTTGATTAAAAATTAATTTGAAAATTCAAAAGGTTTTGTATTCATTATAGTCTTGATTTTCAACTATTGTTTTTTGAAAATTTAAAAATATTAAATTTATCACTATTAAAATGAAATCAGAAGTAAACTAATCAAAGATCGCTTGTTTGAATAGCATTTGGTTATTTTGTATATAACATTTGCAAACATCTCTATGAGAAAGCATTTGTGCCAGTGCAGTTGGCAGCGTTTTTATTGATGCAATTATCAAGTTTATTTTGAAATTACTTACGGACAATTTAGGTAAAAGAGTGAATCTCGTTATAAAGTTTTTCGAGTAATTGTTGTATTTTTTTAAGTAGAATGTTTACCACTAAAAAGTTTAACTTTTTAAGTGCTTTACGAAAGTAAATTAATTCAACAGACAAAATTACATTAACGCTGTGCGGAAATAAGGTTTTTAAATAGTTCACTCTGATAATAACTTTGTCTAAAAGGGTAATATAAAAAACGTGACGGTAATCGAATGGCGTCTATAAAAAAAAGTTAACATCGAATTAAGTATACAGATGAAAAAAAAAACATCAAAAAATTCGTTAGTACAATTCAAACGTAGTGAGTAATTGTCTTACCACAGGCCGACCGTATCTACTGATGCCGTTCTTTAGTTATCCCAACTAAACATTGTTTACTTCGCTCCCTTTTTAAATTAAATTTGCTGTGCGCTGTGACACCCACGTTTCATCGCACACGCAATATTTTCATTAAAAAAAAAAATTCATTAAAAAAAAATCATCCAACGATATATTTTACGTAGTTTGCGTTACAATTTTTGGAAATCGCGACGAGAGAACCGCCGTAGCTCGGGCAAATGAATTAAATTAATAAGGGCTCTGTTTTTACAGAACGAATGCAATTAAAAGGACTTATTCAGTGAGGCTCACCGTTCACGTCACAGGGAATTAAGTACTTGAACCTAAGCCTTGCGTCTTCGCTTTAATCCCTGCACTTTATCTCTAAATAAAGCCAATTTGCCTTGATATAAAATGCTTGCAGTTTACCGCTAGTGCGTAATTTATTACTCGAATTCGCGAGCGGCAGATAAGGTTGCATAGCGAAGTTGATCTTATAATATTTAACGCTTATTTATGAAAATATGTTGTACGTCACGACTGCCGGAGGCGCCCCTGAAATATTTTTCACCATTTTATATTTCAAGCTTTCGGAGTTAATTAAAGCAGTAACGCGAAAATGTACGCTGGCCGGCGCAATACTAGCGCCGCGACAGAGAGAATGAGGAAGTTAACGAAAAAGTTAAAACTTTGCTTATCAAACACAAGGTTCGACACTTTTTGCAGGAAGTTGTACGAGATTTACATTTCAACGCGCTCTCATTGGATGAATGTTTTACTTTGCTACTCGCTGCTTTAAACTTGTTAAACTTTGGCGTCTCGCGTCCTGGGACTCTGTAAAATCTTCGTTGCCAGTCACCTTTTCTACGTAACTACTTTATGAGTACCCTCTTTTTAAATAAATAATCAATTTGTAAGTTGTATTACGAGGAAAAAAGATCCCGTAATATCCGTCAGGTAAGAAGTTTTATAGTTTTAATACAAAAGGGGCTTTTTTTGTATTGAAAAACTTTACGAATTTAAGGGAATACTTAGCACAGACTCTGAGATACTGATTCTACAGTTCCGTCTATGCAGTTTTTACTAAATTAATATATTAAATATTAAACTTTTATATTTTTATACGTCTAAGCAAATGTACATTATGTTGTGGGTAAAAAAGGTTTTTTGAATTAACTGAACTCTTACAAAAAGTCTTGAAGTATTTTGTAAAAGTAAATTTATAGAATCTTGTTTTTTTTTTAACACGCTTCATTTTTATGACAAAAATGAGAATTCTAGAGAGCGATATGGAAAAAAATGCTTTGAAAATCTTAAGAACGGCTGTAATTATTGATTAATTTATTAGAAATTTTAGAGGTTTGTAGCCACTTCAAAATTCTCCAAGACATTTTTTATCTATCGCTCTCTAGAATTATTATTTTTGTCTTAAAAAAGAAGTGTGCTCTTAAAAGAACAAGATTACTTAAGTTCTTTTGCGCAGGCCAATAGATACAAATTTTTACAAAACATATATAACCAACACTTTAATATACAATTTAGTAAAAACTGGTGGTAATCGTAAAATAAGTATATCAAAGGTAAAACTCTTCACTTCAAAAGATTTTACAATTATAGTGCAATATTTTTCGGCTTATCGAAAATCATAAAATTTATTACAAAAATTTGTATTTATAAAGTTTATTTACCACAGTTCAATTCTACTGTTTATGGCTACGTAAGAATACTTTTTGAAGTATTTGTGTCGTTGCATTATTCAAGTTACTCTCATAATTGTTTTTTGTTTACTTTATACTGCTCTGGTATATATCAAATAGAGAAAGTTGCTGTTCCACGTTCGCTTTACTGCACATTTATTGTTTTAAAAAAATATGTCCAGTTACACTTTAAAGTTTTATTGTGATTTCTAAATACCGTTGACAGCGACGGAATTTTTTAGCAAGAAAGGAAACTACATTTCGATAAAAAAACGCGTACAAAAGTTTTCTTTGGAAAGCAATTAAAAGTTAACTTCTACTCCTTTTAAAACTTTCTTCGTAACTTCACCAACTGTTCGATTTTTGTACATCACATAAGGTTTTAAAAAGGTTCCGACGCTATGAAGTATAATAACAGTAGAAATTCTATAAAAAAAAAAAAAAAAAATAAGAGAAAATAAGAAACACTAAAAATCTTTGCAAACTTGCCCTGATATGACTGATTAGAAAGAGTAAATCCGCGTGCCAAGACTCACCCTTAGTGTCGCTCTTCCAGTTGTACTCCTGCAGCTTGTGAACCTCGGTGGCGAGATTCGATAGGGTGTGGATACTGACGTCGCTCTCCGGCGACAAATTCGGCCCGAACTCCTGACTGTCCATCGGCGGTATGTGGTCGCTTGTAACTGACACCCTTGCGTTGTGCAGCACGTGCGTGCCAATGATGTTTGGCTCGTTCGATCTTATAACACAAACATTTACCAATTATAGTTCATTCATTTTTTTTAACTATTTATTATATTTTTCTTTTCGCTTATTATCCCTTTTGCATAATGTACTATTTTATTTATTATTAATAAATCTATTAAACTTTCACATTTTTATAATAGAAAATTGTTTCTATGCATTCATATTGAAGTATTGCAGTTTATTGAAAAGTCAGATTCATCAATCTGGAGCAGTTTGGTCCATCGGTTAATTTGAATCCTACGGAGAGTGCGTTACGAGTTCGAAGAGACTCTCATGTAGGGCTTTGATCTTAGATCTAGTCTCTCAAAATACAGATAAATATATTTACTGATAATATAGCAAACAAGTTTGTTAAATCCAAACAAATTGTTATATATTTGAAATATTTACTTCTCATTTTTTTATTTAAAGGTGGTGAAAAGTTCAAGCCACCTCAACTTTTTATTGTAAATATATCTTTTCCAATTTTCAGTCAAGACTTACTAATGCGTTAAATATTAATTTAATCGCAAACAATACGTTAATGATCTAAACAATTATTGTCTGTAATAATCCAATCGAAAGATATATATGATATATAAGTGTATATATGAAGATGATCGATTAATCACCTTATCGAACAATTAAAAAAAATAACTTGACTTTTATCAACGAAATCTCACTAAGACGTTAAAGTAATGCTTATAATTCACTATTAATTATATTTTTAATTATTATTCGCGTACAGGGCTGAATCGTTGGGTTGTAGAAATCGTTTTTAAACGCCTACACAGCACGATGACGTTGGAGTATCCATTTTGAAGATCTTAGTTATAGCGGGGCTGCACTTACAATTAGAGCAGTTAAATTAATGCTTCTGACGTCACAGTGGTGCCGTTGTACGTCTGAAACGCGATTCAGCCCCGCCTTAAGTTTTAACTGAATGTAACTTCGATAATACGAAGGCATAGGGCGAAATTCGAAAAGAAACATGTTGTGAATTTTAAAGCACCCTTGAATTTTCAAGAGCAAGCGTCGATTGCGTTAGTTTTCAAAGTTCATTAAAAGGTTATAAAAAGAACTGCCCGGGCTCCTTTCAAATTTCACAGTCGATCGTGAGCCATTATGCAAATGAACAGACGGAGAGAGAGAGAGAGAGCGCGATTAAAAATTTAAATGAGAACGAGAAAAAAAAAGATTATGCAAATTTCAGTCGTGCTGACGTGGCAGAATCTGGCGATGGCGTAAGGGTCAGCTACTTCGGTTCTCAAGGAAGACAAAAGCGGTTTGGCCAGATACCGCAAACATCATTCCCCCGTGTGCCCCTGTTAGTTAACGAACAGGACAGCTCTAATCTATCTCTCGCATGCTCCCTAAGTCATTCCGCGTTACGCGCACTAACGGATTCAATTTTCGAATAAAAAAAAAATCTTTTTTTATTCATGAAACCTCTCTTAAAAATAAAATTAATTCTTTAAAAAAGATATTTTTAACCATTTGAATAAAGAAGCCGAATAGTTAAAGAATAAATTTCCAGTTGAATAGCGTCGAAAAAGTACGTGTTTTTCGTTTCTTTTATTTCGCTTGTAGATCAATAAAATAATTATAAGTTGTAAAATGTTCCTATTATGAATTATGAAATTTATTTAAATCATAAGTGCGTTAATCACAAGTAAATGAGTTCTGATTAATTTTTTATTCGCGAAAAGTAGATCACGCCAAGAATGTTCAAGGATTTTTGTTTAATTTCAGGTTTTAACGAATTAATAGTAACTATAATAATAATAAAATTTGAATAATCGGTTTTTCCAAATGTAATTTCTCGAAATGGTAAGTGTACGATACTTAAATCAAAAGTTTCAAAGCTAAAAATACAAGTAGTCCATCGAATAAGCAGTTTGCAATCTGTAAGAGTAGTCGGTAATTTAATTTTCGCATCTTTTTGCTACCATAATTTTATGAAGATATCGAGCAGCAGACTTTGCATCTCGTCGATTTGCTGATTAACTTGTGCGAAATAATTGGTGTTTTTCCATTTCGCTGATTTTACCTAAGACCATTTACGTAAATTATTTACAGTATGCACAAGTCAATATTGATCAAAGCCTATTATGCAAACTGCAAGAAAATATCACTGTAATTACAACTGAAGAATATCCTTAGGGTACTTCGAATTTTACAAATGGCCAAATATAAGTACGTTTCTAAATAATGCATTTGAAAAGTCTAAGAAAAAAGGGCGTTTCTCCCTTTTAAATTATAAACACAAGAAGCGCCCTTTTTCCTTAGAAGTCTTCAATTAATATTTAAAATTGTAGGTCAAGCCACCAAACAGGTATAAATTGTATTTCTGTAACTCCAGATTGCCATTATAAATAGCCGCAATATTTCAGAAACTCGCCGAAAAATATAGCCCTAATAAATTACCCGTACTATATGAACTTAGCGAGATTTTCTAAAAGGCCCCAAGCTGTGTACCATCGATCAGCAACCAAAAAAAACCCTTCCCTCCTCCTCCCAAGCTCCTTGCGCTTAAATCCTACATTGAAAACCCAAGCGACGGAAATTTAAAAAGTAACATTACAAACATAGGTTGGTAAAGCGACCACAGACGGCGAGAAAGAGACTATTTATCAGAAAAGTTATATATAATTCAGGAAAGGATAGAAATTTTGTACGAAATATGTAAATTTTCAGTTGCATGTCATTTTTGAGCATGTAATAAATGGATTTTTTAATCCGATAAGTCTCAAATTGTAGCTTTTTCATTCTGCTTTATTTACATTTTTCATTACCTTTTTTTATGCACATTTCCCCTGTATTTTTAAAAAATGTTCCATATATTTGTAACCACGTCCATTCAATAAAATCCTTAGAAATATTTTCAATACATTCGACCAAAGAATCATTTCATAAAGTTCGGGTGAAATCCAAGACTCACAAAAATTAGAAAGCATACTGATAAAATTTATGAATGAGAATTTTTAGTAGTCTAGTTTTTAAAAACATTAGAATATAACCCGCGTAGGTTAATAATTTTTACAAAAATTTAAAAAAATTGTACTCACCAAGAGAGTGTCACACCTCCGGATCACCGACTTGGATGAAACTCTGGATATTGTTTTCTAGTATCGAATTATGAAAGAAAGCACCATTAGTTTAATCCCATAGGCCTTTATTTAGCAGATATAACTAGAAAGATTAGCATTGCTCATATGCGAAATTAATAAAAGAATCGTATACATAAGTATACAGCTGCAATGTTAACAAAACGAGCTATATCAGCTAAATAAAGGCCTACACTGATTGTGAGAAAAAAATTTAGTTGGATTAATGATTCTGTTAAATACTTCCAACCGAAAAAACTGTTAATTCAATAATTCCGCTGTTATTTTAATAGTGTCACTGTTAATTTAATAGCGTAGAGCTTATTTTGACAGAGTTTTTTGTTATCTTAACGATACTTCTGATGTTCAATTAAAATTGACGCTGTTAAAATAACAATTTTTTCTGTTGGAAGACTTTAAAAGCGCGAATCGTTGATCCAACTAAATTTTTTCTCAGCGTATAGGGTTGAACTAATGTGGGGTTTCTTTCATTATTCGCTACTAGAAAGCAGTATCCAAAGGTTCATCCAAATCGGTGTTCCGGAGGTGTGACACTCTCCTGGTCAGTTGGATCTTTTAGTTGTTATACCGAAGCACTTACCTGAGTTCAGCCTTGAGGTCGAGCCAGAGCCAGAGGAAGCGTCCGGCCAGCATCTCGTACTTGCCGGCCAGAGCGATGACCTTGTGCGCCTGGTTGAGGTCGCAGCCGAGGACGATGACGCTGCCCCGGCCGTTCTCCTCGGCGACGCGCCGCAGCCTCGCCGCCAGCGTCCGCTCGTTCGTCGGCAGGTAAATGACGGCGCGAGGCACGAGGCTGCTGCCGACGGTGCTGCGCTGCTCCGGCCGCGGCACCAGGTGCTGCAGCGGCAGGAGGTTCGGATCGATCAGCAGGGTGAACGCGTGCCAATGCGCCTTGTGCATCAGCGCCGCCGCCGCCGCGCCCATCTCCTCCGAGCTCGTGCCCACGCGGCTCTCGAACTCGTTTTGCCGTCCCTGAAAATCAACAGTCGATGCTTCTTTTTACTATTCTTTTATTTTTTCTTTAACGGGCAATTTGTTGTAACTTTTTTTTATATAATTAAAGACTTGTATTTTATTTTAATTCTCGAGAATATGTTTAAGAATTGTTGAGCAGTTTGGTTGGGCCAAATTCAGTTCTCTTTATTAGCTTCTTGAATGTGAGTAGAATGTGCTGGAGAAGTTGGTTGTGGGTTGTTTCTTAAGTGCTCTCCATTCAAATGCTTTATTTTACGACAATTGTAAGTTTTTAAGAGCACTTTAACGAGGCAAAGATAAAAGATCTTGCACAAAGAATTAATATCTAAAATTAACTCTTATTGAATTTTTTCCAATATATGGAACGTCTTAAAGGCTATGAAAAATATTTATTACTCAGAATAATTCAGCTTCTTCAATCGATAAATTATACTGTTGATTGATTTAATGAATTTAAGTTTCAACAATATTTGCTTATATAGAGATTTTAATGCTTTTTTTGTGTTTCTATTAAAATTGTCAATATTTAGGTATTAGATTGGAATAAATATGTTATATATACAATCATTTCAGTTGATCCGTAATTAAATTATCGGATTAAAATGATCAAATAATCAAATTAATAAATCACGGACAGAGAAAACCGATTAAACGACGACTATTTTCAATCTTGATTCTATATTTCTATCGCTCAGTTGTTCTCTAATTAAACAAAAGAAAAATACGCAATAAATATATAAAATGATTTAACCTGTAATGGGCACACCTTCATGTAATATCATAATGGTCACGCGGAGTCTACTGGACCCCAGTCAGAAAAACGGCTACTATTTGCGTTGCCCTTCATGTATTGAGTTAAATTCTGAAGGTGATTTTAGTTTAACGCTTCTTTTTTGTATTTGAAAAGTTTTTTTTTCCTTTTTACATTTTCGACCCCATAAGTAGCTAGCCGTTTGCCTAGGGTCTTCTGGACCCCAAGTGACCATTACGGGTTAAAATATCAAATAAAAGGGTTTACATCGTCAATTATTCGTCAACCAATGAGTGAAAAAAGTAAAGTGAGGAAAAAAATAAAAATCAAGTAAGGCAAAGCCAAATATACTATAATTTCAATGAATACTTGCACAACAACGGAGTTTCCTTAAGACTAGCATTGAAAAAGTGAAACAATAGGTGAGAGATCACTTTGCTCGGGACAATGCAGTTCGCGCGCGATATCGAAGAAACAGCCGCTCCAGAAGAACACGAGAGTGGAGCAGAGCAGCCGCCTCTGAATAAATCAATCTCATATTCAAGCTACATACTCGCCCGAGGTATTACTCGGGCGCGTGGCTAGAACTCGCCTTCCCCGCAGTTCTCGCGCGCCTTGTGCGCGGCATCGTCAAGCGCGTCGCGTGCGCCTGATGGACACACTTCAAATTTGACCTCTGATGTGTCGGCCGATTCCGATGATCGGAACTTCCCTCCCTCTTATGGACGAACCTCGATCACGCAAAAACAGAGGGACGAAATATAACGCCCCCCTCCCTCGGGGCAATTTGCCGGCCTAAGCCGTAAGTGCCCAACGGAAATCCGCAAGGTAGAGGGCGATTCTACTCGCTCGATTCTTTAAGAATTGACCGTTTCGGACAGACTGTCCTTAATAAAATGTAAAAAATATAACCTATAAATACAATGTTTCAGTATTAAACTAAATAAAAAAGTTATATTTATATATTATTTGAGTATAGTTAGAAATTAATTTTGAGATCCTTCCCTTTATAGCGCTCTTAAATGGTACTAAAGGTTATAATCTCTGGCATCAAGTATCGTAGATCGAGTTGAGCTTATAATCAAGTAATCTCGATTCGGCCATCGCACCCAATGCAATATGCATACGTAAAGCGTCCAAATCTTGTTGACGATTAAATGATGATTAATTCTACGAAGTATTGATCTTTTTAGAAGTCGATTGTGCTTAGCAATCCCCTTTCCGCAGTAAAACGGATTCCGTTGATTACCCCGGAAATCCCCGCGTGCGTCGGGGTTACGCCAAGCGGTCGATGCGCGTCGCCCACCGGGGGAAATAATGTAAAATGCAAAGCGCGCGCTTTTTTCTTCCCCGACGTTATAAGCCTCCCTGCGGAGTTCATCGCGATCGGCGAGAAAGTTTCGACGGTCCCGGGGTTACGACACGGGGGCTGCAAGTTCTCGGCGCTTTTGTTTTCTCCGACGAGGTCGAGGAGGGGTGGGAGCGCGCGAGCTGCGGGCGGACTAAAACTGCGGTTAGCAGTGTCAATTGCGTCAGTCTGATAACCCTTTGTACCTGCGATGGCCTGCTATTACCTCGCGCTACTCCCTTCCTCTTTCTCTCTCGCTCTATCAATTTGCAGTGTGTACGGCGAAGTTCGTCGGCAAATTGAGACGGAAAATCATTAGCCGTGCTACCCCGGACGCGATATCGAGTTGTAACTAAGCGCCGCAAAGTGGACGATCAAGCGATTCCCTTGAAATTCGGAAAAGTGTTGGAAAATGCCCGCTACAATGTAACGTGAAAAACCAATAGTACATTAGTGAGTTTTAATGTTCACATAGACTGACATTGTTGAAAAAATTGCAATAATTTTTTTGTGAAATTTAGTATGGTTCTTTCGAAATTTACCGCATAAGTCATACCGCAGGCAGAATTGCTCGAATGTAAGTAGAAAAGTCCGAGTACGGTAAGACTGTACGGACATAATGAATATGTCGAGTACTTTAAAATAGTGAAACGATCTCAATAAATAAATGACAAATTAATAATTATTTATATTTCTAGATTATTTTTTATCTTCGTTTTTTATAGTAAATAAATTATAACTAAATTTTAAGTAAAACATTTTTCCCTTGCAAAGTCACTAATAATTTCTCTGGACTAAATTTACAGAATGCCTATTTCTATCCTCGATATACGTTAGTAGAAGATAGCTTTGTAAATGAAGTAGCGATGTAATTGTAGAAAATCCATTTTACTCGATCGCCTTATCAATGGAGTACTAATGGCACTAACATCGGTTGGTTTAAGTAATTTACTCTAACAAGATCCTCTTTAAGTATCTACGTATTACCAAAGTTAGACGATGTTAAGTGAAATACTGCAATAATGTGCTCTTAAAAAGATTCCATTGGTAATTCGACTAATAAGCCTAATGCCTAAATAAATCATAATTAGCCGTGAAAATCCATTTGTCACCCCCTCGTTTTTCCAATTTTTCCAAATTAGGAATTAATTAAGATAAATTATGTATTTTCCGAACTAATTCGCTGATTTCCAGCGAAATAATTATGACCCAGCCTGAGGGGTAGATATTTGAAGTTTAGAAACTTCCAGTTGAACTGCTACAGATTCTGCCAACTTCCCGCAGTTCGGGTGTCTTGTTCAAATATTATACCAATCTATTTTGGTTTAATGGATTATGCCGCAACTTCCCCGCATTTCTATTTCGATGTTGTAGAGCCTTCTCGCGACATAATCCAATTGACAGCTATAACCGATCGTTCGGATATTTTTCGAAAATTAAAAATGAGTTATTTTTTCACATTAAACTCGACTCTACTGATCCGAAAACACATAGAAAATACGCGAAAGCTTACGAAAAAAAGGAGCACATAAATTAGTTTCTATCGACGCAACTTCTACATGTACGCAACATTTATCAGTGTATCAAATGCTTTTTACTGGTAACCGAAAAAAAATGTTGCGGTTGTAAGTGAGAGGTACACTGATCTCGCGAAATTTGTGGCTGTAAGAAAGCGAAAAAATCCCTCACCGAGGTCACAGGCACATTTAAGCTGGATAAACTGGAACCCTAGTTTTTTTACGGAGCAACAGTTCTGGAAATAGTCAGTTTACTCGAGTAAGCTTTTGGGTCAGAGTGAAACGTCGTATCAAATCCCCTGGGCTCGGTGCTGCGTTAAAAAGCGCTAATGAAATCCGGCGAAATTCCGATGACAGCGAATGACTCGCGTATTGTTCGCACCCCGGAATATTTGACAAGCGCGATGATGTGCAAAATTTAGCGAGTAATTCCCAAAAAGCAGTTATTAATCTGAGAAAAAGAGCGAAATCCAGCAAAATCAAAATCAAATTCGATCGGTGGTTATTTTTAGCTAAGACACTCACTATAATATGACGGCCATTCGAAGTCGAACCATAAAAAGGCCGACGGGTTCGGAGCTTTTTCCGTCTGTCAAATTTTACCGGTGAAATTTTTATTTTATTCTTACGAGCACCGCAGTTCTCATAAATTCGCAACAAAATAAAATGCTCGCACTCTTATCGTTATATTGTACCTGATTGTACACAAATAAATAGCGGACGAGGCACAGAAAAATGTTTGTTTTCTTTTTTTTTAAAGAAATGAAATTTTTCACATTCCTCCTCTGTAAAATTCAATCAGCAAACGAAAGTGTAATAACTGTAAAATGCGAAAATCTGCAGACTTTAATAGGCTAGGTGCATGGCATACACATAAACAAATCATGAATGTATTGCATGGATGTTTACTGAGTGTTAATCTTGGATTTATGCAAAAAGTCGTCACCAGATCTCGAACGGCGGTATAAGTTACACTGAGAGAAATGTTTAGTAAAAATTACAAAAAAATTATTGAACGTATTGGAAAAATTATATTTTTTTCCAGTTTTTAACTAATAAATTACCGTACTATCTAGTAAAATTATTACCAGAATATTTTTAATTTTGACCATACCTTTTTGTCAGTGTAGCTATAAGTACGCGTTAAAGACCGATGTTTTAATCGCAATCACGATAGTTAAATGAAAAAGCAAAACAAGCAAGCAATCGGTGAAAAATGCGGAGAATAACAAGTGGAAAACGCAAGGAGCCGGAGAGGGGAAATATAGTATCGGGAAAGCGGAAATTGTGGAGGGATCGCGGAGGAACAATAGGCGCGAATGAGATGTGGATGCGTATATAAGAGGTAGGAAACGAGGGCTTCAGAGACAAAGGATGCGGGACATGTGAAAATGAAACACAAAAGATTTCAAGTATATCTTAATGCGCGAAACTATGACGACGAGAATGAAAGGGTAACGAATTAATGCTGATAAGATACTTAAAAAAAAAGTGAGGGAGAAGAAATGTCGCGGTGCTGTCCTGACCGCTGGTGAAAAAAAAAAATGTTAAAACATCACCGCGGTGGAACGGGGTCAAATATTCATATACATTTCATGCATATTCAATTCGTAAATGTTGAATTTTAATATTAGAAGGAAAGAGGTGTGTCGTAGTTTTGTAGCTGAGTTATTTTCACCTACTGCGATAGTGCAAATTAAAAGCAGAATTAGGAGAAAAATGTGAGTTCCGCGGGTAAAAAAGTACAAGTATTTAAGTGACGTTTGTAGATTTTTAATGTCACTAAACCAATGGTCATTTTATAGTTATTATGTTCATCTTTGTATTGTGAAATAACGAAGCGAACAATTTCCGCGCAAAAAGTATTTTAATAGAAAGAATTAACATGAAAATTGCATTTACTTTTTTTATCTAGATCTGGTGTATTAAAATTTTAATTTTCTAACAGAAAATCTCGTGTACGAATGTAAATGTAAAGCTAGAAGAACTTCACGTTGCGTCAGAGCAATAACCAGCAACTTAAACAATTAGCTTAATACCGCTATGTCATTATGAGTCGCACGCCTGTATTATGCATTTGGCATTACGCAAAGGCCACTCGATTAATGTGCACACCTTATTAGAATAATTCCGAAAATTGACGTCGTCGTAAAAAAATAATATGCCTCGAATCCTTGATGCAATGATTTACATATTATCGCCTCCACTTTACATTGTAATTGAGTTGAATCAATTTGAATTTAGACTTTATTTACATTATGTTTATCCACAAGAACTGAAATAAAGTACTATCCATCGAATATTCGATAATTTAAATTCTGCCTATTATTATTAATAAATATTGTTAAATAAAAATTAAGTACATGAAATGAATAAGTTTTACTATATAATTGTGTAAAATATATCGTGTAAAAAAGTGGTAACGACCGATATTAATGGCACATGTGTTATTATAGACGCGAGCTCGCGACGCTTGCTGGTATGCCACGTACTTGTGTGTGTGCGCAAAGACAATGAGCGAGTGAACCTATAAGTGATTAACCCCTTAAGTGTTATGACACACTCTGGTGCGTCAAAGTGTTAGAAACAAAGTGCGTCAAAACATATCTCGTCGTTTTATCGTTTCCAGGATCTTAATTATTACTAAAATGCCCTTTACTTACGTTTTAGGGGTCGAGGATGCCGTTCGTACTAATATAAAGCGTCAAAATTTGGGATTTCATCGCGTATTCGGCATTTAAAAATTACCTATTTTATAACGTTTTCTAAAAGTGCATCATCGCATATTTTGATGTATTATCGGTTCTGATGATTTGTATTTAGAAAAGTGTTTTTCCTTATTTTTTGGGTGTCGGAAAGTCCTTAATAATAATTATAAGTCTTAATTTTTACGCTTTTATCTCGCTTTTTGCACATGATTATTAAGATTAAAATTAAGGCGCAATAAGAATATAGATTTACAGACTTTGTAAAAACATTGCAATTCAAGTGCAAAAAACGAGATAAAAGCGTAAAAATAAAGAATTATTATTATTATTAAGGACTTTCCAACGTATTAATTAAGTGAATCCCAAGTAAAAAATACATCAATTTGCTCCCACGTGAGCAGGCACTTACAAAGTCTTGAAGTATATGGTATAAGAAAATTCTGTAAAACTTTCCCAATCGCGTCTTTTATAACATTCGTGCACGTAATGGAAGTAAGATTTATTACATTTTTCCCAGGCGTCGTAAGCATCATCCACTTTGTAAATCTGCTCCGTTTGACCACTGCAGTTTGCAGTCACAACATCTCCCAACGAAAAAAGTACATTTCTGCTTTTTGTACCGAAAACTATTGCAATTTAGATCTATCATGTAGTCAAACACTTCTCACAGTTTATAGCCGGAAAGAAGAGCACGTTTGAAAGTTTCGTCGTGACGAAAAGCGCGCAATTCGCTTCTTTAAGTAGACAGATAATTCATTCTAAGGACCAAAGTAGTCCTAGAAAGTAAAATAAGCATTATTATATTTATTTATTTAATAATCCACTGGACTTTATTTCTCACACAATTAAATTAAATTATTAAGATTAAAGCTAATAATTAAAATGGAAAACTGATGGTTATTATCATGTTAGTTACAAAACTACTATAGTTAATTTTTTTAGCAAAAATCTTGCGAAATGTTCTTTCTTTCGTGAGAAATTCGTAAAATCTGTTTTTCTTTGGAGAAATCAACGAAGTTCATTTTTTTTAACAGCTTAAAATGTTCTTGTTTTCCCCGGCAAATTGAACCGTGTTTTTTTTTTCATTGGAAGCGACGATAACGTGCAAGATCCTTCTCTCGCAATACGAAAGAGCAAAAAAGCACTCGCGAGTGAAGACCGAGCCCATCGAGCTTGCAGTAGAGCTTTTCCCGATTTTTTCCGAACTAGAGTGATTTTTGCGAATTTTTCACCGATCCATTACGAGGAAACACATAATACACGCTAAAATGGGTAGAGTGAAATTTCACTTTATTTTTAGAGTCATTCTAGAGCTAATTCATTCATAGAGAAATAATCACTTTACATGAGTAAAATGACTTAATTACACTCTGGTAGATTGAATTTGTTTAAGTTCTGATCTGCCCTTCGCAGAGAAAAATTTTGGTAGTAAATTTTAATATATTCCCTAGTCAAGGGAAATTATAGTAAACGGTACGTGATTTTTTGGTATATTGTGCTAAAATATTGTTGAATTTACTAAAAGTGCATGGTAAAATCAACTATTTTGTATAGTATTAGCAATATAGTACGTCATACTACACTGAAAAAAATTTTTGTAATTTTAAATAAATATTTATTTCAATAGTACTTGTTAAATATTTCTTTAAATCAACTAAATATTTCTTTAAAACTAAATGAATTTATTTGTTTCAAAAAAATAATTAATTAATTCAAATAAATATTTAACAAATACTATTGAAGTAAATATTTACTTAAAATTAACAAATTTTTCTCTCAGTGTATATTTTACAGTATCCTAAACAATAATTTAGGTGGCATACTAAACTATTTGTTAATATAGCAACAAATTATAGTAACATTTACTTTTTATTATAGCAACTGATACTATATTTTAACTAGTAAAATAAACTATTTTTCATAGTTGGATCAGGTTTTTCACTATATGATAGTACAACTACCTATTACAATATTTTTCTCTCAGTGTTTCACTCTACATTTGAATGGAGAAATTACTCTACTTGACTCCCTCTAATCGAGGGAGTTAATTTCAATCTAAACTTGGAGTGAAAATATTTGACTCTAATTGACTCAAATTTAACTCCATCTAACCGATTTAGCGTGTACACAGCTAGCGTGAAAGAATGCAGAAAGTTGAAGACTCACCTGCCTGATGAAGTCCCGATGCGAAAAGGGCAGCCAGAGCGTGGGCAGCCTGAGGGCTCCGGCGGCGGTGATGAGGAACCTGGCGGCGGGCCCGCCACCGACCACCACGCCCAGGATGGTCTTGCCGGCGTGCAGCTCGGTGCAGAAGCGGTTGAGGAGGGCGGTGGGGTGGCCGGTGCCGGGGCCCGCCGAGCCGGTCGGCTGCCCCGGCTGCAGCAGGTTGCGCGCCTCGACGAAGACGAGCTCGACGTCGACGTGGGCGAGCTCGTGCACCGCCTCCTCCCAGGCGCGCTGCACGTCGGCCCGCGCCGGCTGGCTCTGGGCGAGCACCACCAGCAGTCGCCAGCTGACGCCCCCGTGGGAGCCGCGCTGTCGGCCCTTGACCGCCGAGCGCACCGGCTTATCCGCCTCCGCCTGTAGACACACAAGTTGCGTGTTATATAGTGTGCCAGCAGAACGGCACCTTGCTGCGAGCTCGTGCTTTTTTTTCTCTTCTAGGGAGCGAAGTATTTTTTGCCTGTGGCACGGGGGAGCTTTCTCGCCGGTGATCTTTTTTGCCTGACGTTTATTAATGAAAAGTTTGCGCGCCGGGAGTTTGCGTGGGGCGTGAGCTGCACCCCAAGTACTCTCGAGCTACACTTTTCTAGCTTCGTGTTACCGCGAGATTGTGTGCGATATATCAAATGTATGGGTTGACCATTTTCTACGGATTGTACACTGAGAGAAAAATTTAGTAATTTTCAGTAAATATTTACTTAAATAGTACTTGTTAAATATTTCTTTGAATAAAGTAATTATTTTTTTTTTTAACTACTAAATTTATTTAGAAACAAATAAATTCATTTAGTTTTAAAGAAATATTTAGTGGCTTCAAAGAAATATTTCACAAGTACTATTGAAGTAAATATTTACGTAAAATTACCAAATTTTTTTTTCAGTGTATTTAATTTATTTTTTTTTTAATTTTATCATTGCAAACGGATTAAAAGCCCCTGAACAAAATCTTGTAATCGAATGTAAGAAATGTTAAAATTTAAAATTAGAAATTTATTGAGGATCTTACAAACTGAAACTTCAGTTGCAAGATTTGTTGAGAAAAAAGAGACTAGAAATCTATTTGAAGAGGTTGTATATTTTATTTTTAGTCGATCTTGACTTTTAAGCTAAAATAATTTCATTGAACTTTGAGTTATTTTCATTATTTCAAATATTGATCCTTTTTTTCCATTTTATTCGTATCGGTACATTCTCTTGCTATAATTTTTAATTATCAAGTTGAAAGGCTTAAGCCAATATTGAAATATGAAATATTGAAATTATAGGTACGCTGACAAAATAAAACCAAATAATTGAGCTATAAAATAAAGATCAATATTACGAAAAGAATTATATTATTCTCTGATGAAAAAGAGAAAATTAAAAATATCTTTAAATGAAACTGACAATACCTCTAGGCAGTGAATTAACCCTTTCGTACCGTACTTTGTTCAAGATGCTGTAGAAAACTGAAATTAAGAAATTATTTAATACCCATACGGTACGAAATGGTTAATAAAGAAACGCATAATTTACTCTATTTTATGTAAATTCAATGTTAAATTACATTATACACTGTAGGCGAAAAGAAAATTTATGGAAATATTTTCCTCTAAAACTTCGCGTTTCATCATCTTCAATTGTAATGGTAAAAACCGTGTTGCTAGTAAATCAGTAATTTATTATATAAAGAATTCATTCAATTTAAGAAAAAAAAGTTTGAATTTACTTGTGAAACTCGTTTGATAAAGAAATTTTTTTGTCCATTGCAAGAGAAACACAATACAATTTTAATGCAACGTAAACCAACAAGAAGAAAGAAAACTTTTATTGTGCCGTTTCTTTTTACTTATTTTTTTAAATAAAAAAAAATTCTTAATTAAATGTTATAATAATAAAATAAAAAAGGGCTTCTTCACATTAAAAATATATTATTCAGCTTCATCAAAAAAATTCTTCGAAAACTAAGAGAAATACTCGAATAATATATATAAATTTTGTAACTTTGATATTACATTAAGGACAATCTGTCTGTAGATGATTTAAATATGTGCCGACCGAAGTACAGGCCATTTGTTGTTCGAAAGTGACGGAGCTCAACGGCTCATTATCATTTCTGGACGCTTAATCTACAAATGCGGAATAAACGGATAAACTCTGAAGCCTATACAAGGCTGCGCGTGGCGTATTCGGTTTCGCGTGATCGATGATCGGCTCAACCGGGGTGTGGTTCCCGAAACGCCAAAGCTATATCGGCGCATCGAATAGCTGTCCTGCGAACTCTCGGGGAATCATCGAATAGACCAAACATGTCGAAAATTTTTCGTGTCCCTTTTCCGAGTTGCAAGTTGAATGGATTAAAGAAAAAAAAATTGAATATTAAATGAGTATTTCGGAGAGCCGGAACTGCGGCGCAGCCGTGAAAAGTCCAACCGGAAAAAAAAGTTCGCGCATGGTCGGAGCGGCGGGAATGACGATTCGGAATTTTGCTTATTCGCGAAATATAAGTTTTGCCGTCTGTTTGTTCTCGAACTCGACTGTTGGTTCGAATTTCCCGGTCCGCGTCTCTTTTATTAGATAGAATATTGTGATTCTGGAAGCTCTGCTTGTTTTAGCCGTTTCTATGTAATTTTCAAAGTGAGTTAGAGTTGCACATTGTAATATTGCGTATACCAGTTTTTTCTATTTTTATTCGAGATAGAAAATTAAAGTGAGTTTAAAAAGGTAACGTACATTTCTTCTATTTTTTTTATGTTTGGCAAGAAACATTTTAAGCGAGACGTTGCAATTTTTAATGAAAAATTTTATGACTGAGATAGTGGACATAATACCTTTGATGGATACGAAATGTTTATCAAAGGCGTAATATGAAGATAGAGTTGAAAAATTTTTTTACGCTCTATTACTTTAGGATTTAAAAACACATTCTTTTTGGCGTAAACCAAGAAGGCACTTTGTTTACTTTATTAAACAAAAAGGAACAATAAATCAAACATTCACAATGAATTCAATGCTTTGTTCAACGTGAAAGATCTTTTTCCTATTCTATAACGCCTTTAATTCGACGGCTTACCATATATCCACATCCATTAACATTTTACCGAACATAAATCTAAATAAAAAAAAATTAATCTCCTATCAATTTTATCGAATGAAAACTAAAATATGTTGATCACGTGAAATTTAACCAGCCTCCCCGCATAAAAATATATTAATTTAGATAAATTTAGATAAACTTTATCTTTAGATAAACTTTATATAAATTTGGCATATGGGATTTTCCCAAACTTGAACGTTTTCAAGTTAAAATTAATTTATTTTTACGCGGGTCGCGCTCGCTTAAATATAACACACACACACACACACACACACACACACACACACACACACACACCACGTGGAGTACGCCGTAAAGAGGAGTTATCCTCGCCGTTCTTCCGCTCGAAAATCGATATCTCAAAAATCTCAATTTACATCCGAGAGCTCGGGGTGCGCGCATGCCGCTTATACTACGTGACGATTACGCTCATGCATAATTCATGCGTCGGCGGAAATGGCCGTTGCCCGTGTTTTTACCAGCCGCTCATGTTTACATCCCGACGCCTCCGACGCGTCGTAATCCCGCGTCCCTCCACCCCCGCGGATACTTACACCGTAGGATTTAAAGTTCAACGTCTCTGCGTTGCGCCGATATTTCCGCTCGAATTTCGAGCCGACCTCCCGACACCGATATAACACCTCCCGCAGGTGCAATTAGTCAACTGCCGGCGCCGTTTTTTCTTTTTTTATTGCGAGAGACGACGGAGTCTCTGGGGAACCATCCGGTCACGTTTCATTTTGCATTAATGCATTTTTTTATGCGTCGGCGCGATCATCCCGCCTCGCACGTACTCGCGGCCCTTTTTTTTATGCTCGCGATCGTCCTCGAGTGATTTTTCGATCGGTCGTCGATTTTTCGCACGTCGTGCCGGAGGAACAGGGAGAGTCGAAACGTCATCCGTTCACGTCGAACTGGAACATTTAAACAAAGCAATTTCGACGTAAGACTCGATTAGCGAACTCGCGGAATGGCTCTTAGCCGCTCGCTACGCTGATCGGCTTACTCTCCTCTATCCAGTCTTAGCATACTTTTTTCGTGTTACCGGAGCATATATAATGAACGCGATTCATCGGTCTTACCAACGTGCCCTACGCGAGGGCGCACAAATTCGAACCCTTCTTTTTCAATATTCAGTCGCGCTCGACTCAATTTACAGTAAATTCCGACGACTGCGTTTCGGAAGCTTTGGGTATGAATTGGAAAGCTCAGCCTCGCTCGATGCAAATATTAATCGAGTTGCCGGGAAAAATTTATCAGCGCTTCCGCGCATTTCGAACGCAGTTTATGATTGAGACTCGTGCATATTAAAGCAGCTTTCAACAATTTCAACTAAATACAATAAAGAAATCATGCACTCTCTCAATTATAAGAAAAAGCAAAACAGCAAATGAAATATCCGCGCGTTTATTACTTTCGCCTCGTAAAAAAGGCGAGTCGCTCTCGTATTTCGCCGCCGAAGCCCCGCGCACTGAATCGAATAAAATGTCATTCGGCGGCAGTGTCCCCGGCTCCACGTACGCAAGCTCCGTATTCGTTCATTAATATCTTAAAACTCGCCGACAACGACGCTACGTCGCCCTGATAGGCCGACCTCGGCTGCGCGCATTAAGCAAACGAGCCCGACATAGTCGCCTGCTGCATTCCTCGGGATTAAGGAACGCGCGAGTACACCGCGGAGGGAGGGAGGGGGTGGGGCTGTTTTCGCCGCTCGCTTTTCCGCGCCACCCTAATTGACACTGTACCTACTATACGTTGGCAGCTGGGTTTACGCATGGAAGAGCACGGGCGGGCTTCGGCTCGTTACCGCCGCATTGACACACGGACGCGAAATATTTTGGAGCGTCTGGAAGGCGACAACGAGGAAGCATCCACCTGCTCTCGTAAATAAGCCTCTCAAGAGGGAGAAGCGGGTAGCCGGGGGACTGTTTAATGCTGCGATCGCCGCAGGCGTTGGGAAAATCGTAAGGTGCGCTACTTATATCTAATAAATAGTATGCGTTGCCCTACGTTCATTGTCTTATTCATCCTCGTGGCCTCGGGATGACCAGCAGTGGCGTATTTCACGGATAATTTTTCCAAACGTTTAGTATATCTATATTTGCATATGTAGGAACATGTCGATGGCTGCTAATAATAAGGGTCCACTTCAGCGGTCAAGATAATCAGAAGCTATGTATTCGTAATTTCAAAAAGGGACTATCTTGGCTTTTGGTTCAATCAGGTTCTAATTTATTTTTGACACAGTTACACTCTAGTTCAATGTGTATGTTTATTTATTGCAAAAGGAAATCTAAATTAATATATTATTACAATATGTACTACGTAGATAAAAAGAATGATTCAAGAAAAAATCGTCATAAATTTGACAATCAATTTGTGAATGTCTTTCGTTACAAGTAAATATTTCTTAACAGTAAAGATAAATATGTATTAGCATGGTTAATAAACGATTTCTTTTAATGCCGCGCTTACGTACAACAAAAATACTCCATTTCTTAATTGTTAATTCCTATAAATCATTTGGTGCGATTTAAAGTCTCATTCATTAACTATTAAGTCAGCAACTTTGTCATGAAGAATTCTTTTTATTTGTGTAGTTAAAAAAATAAAATATTAATAGCAACTTATTGAACCGAAAACCGAGATAGCCCCCTTTTACACTGATCGTCAAGATGATAGCCCCTTCTTGAATTCGCCGCGAGATAGCCCGTTCTTGAAATTACGAGAACTTAGCTCCTTATTATCCTGACCGCTGAACTGAACCCTTATTATTAGGAGCCGTCGATATAGACATACTAAATGTACGAAAGTCTAGCATTGGATGAGGTCCTTACACTGTGCTGAACGAATCATGTGCGGGGCTCGGGAGCGACGTATTTCAAGGGGTGGTGACGATTCCATTTCAGCTCAACGCCGCGAGCCGACGGCGTCTTTTTTAATTAATTTTGCATTCCGTTTTGTCGATGCAAGTGCTCGAACGAGCGGATCAAGTTTTATTGTGTTTCGATTTATATTATCGATGGGTATGTATAGCTGCCCGTCGCTCGCGCGCAGAACTGTAATTTTTTTTTTCTTGCGAATCAGAAGGAGGAAGTAATCACTTTGGTGGTTTATTGCGGATTTTTACGAGACTATAAAATTCCTTATACAACTCGCTGGGATACTCCCTGGGTTTATCGTATTGATATTTTGCATGCTGTAAACTAAATCCGACTGAAAGTGCATTTTTTTAAAAGTGTATTTACCAAGACTATCTTTTTTTTATAAGTGAAATTTTATGAACCTTTAAATTCATCGCCGACAATTTTATTTATTTTCTTCTTCCTCCGGCAAGCTAAATGCAATTTGAACATTATGAAGTCGCAATCGCATTAAAAGGGTATCTCAAGTAATACGAAGTGCGTTCGACCTTGTAATTCAATTATTCTTTATTATCAAATAAAAAGCTGATTACAATAATTATTGAACCCCCCTCATTTTATTCACGGTGAAAATCTAATTATCAAAATTTTCGTGCAGCTTTAATAAAACCTTTAACAGCTCCCACGCAATAATGAACATTATGTTAAATCAATTATTTATCCAGGTTCGCGTAAAAAAAATCTCTCGAAATAAATAAAATGTTTTTCGTGTAATTCTGAGCAATTTTGAATGACTATTAGAAGAAAAACTCACCTCAGGCATGCTGTTGGAGAGGCCCAGCAGGCCCAGCAGAGCGAACGCAAGGCATACGCTCTGGGCTCGCATCTTCCGGGGCCTTTCCGCCTTCACTGCCTCCGCCCAATCACATTTTTTCTTGCGGTTCGGGAACTGTACGCAAAAAAAAAACAAAATGCTGTAGCATTAATCAATCACTGAACGTACACAAAAAATCCCCTCTTCCTCTCCCCTGTTAGCTTAATTTTTTTTTCAAATATTTGTTTACGGAGAACGGAGGTCGCGCGCGAAAATATCGATCAAATTAAGAAGCTCCTCGAATTAAAGTGTAATTGAGCAGCCTTATTTAGTGCCGTTGGGGCAAGAAGTTCCTAAGTGAATTTCGCTTGATTTAATGCACAACTCGCTCAGATATTCAACAGTATTGTACAGTTGGCACGAAACAGATTCGCGTGATTTACGACGACCAAAATTTTTCATTGCCACCGAGTGGGGCTTGGAAATTTTCGCGATAACAGTTAATTTCTGTGAGGCAATCCGATTTTCGTCCCTTTTTTTCTCCCTCTCATCTTGAGGATTAGCGACTGGACTCCTAATCCATAAAAACAGGCAACTTTGCTTACATTACATAGTGTCTTAGATTAATGCGTCTGGACAAAAGATGGATCGTAGCTCCTTTGTTTTCGAGATATCACGCATTCAAAATGCTTGTCATTCATTTTTTATGCCGGATAAGTGTTTTTGTATTATAAGCAAACAGTACTTTCGTGCACTAACAGAAATAATCCGGTAAATGTTTTTATACTCATTACAAATATTACTAAAAAGTACAGCAACTTCATTATAAGCTGTAAAATGTGACCTATTTATTAGATATGTCAAAATTTTTGTTTAACAGTTCTTAAAATATTCTGAACTGTATGAAAAAAACTCGAAAAAATTATTTTAAATAGTAAAAAATAAGAATTGAAGTAATAACTTCACAGGAGAACAGAAAAAAGTTTCTTTCACAGAAGAAATAATGTAACAAAAAATAGTTTTTCTGTACTCGATTCTATTATTATTACACTGAAAAAAAAATTTGGTAATTTTAAATAAATATTTATTTCAATAGTACTTGTTAAATATTTTTTTAAAGCAACTAAATATTTCTTTAAAACGAAATTAATTTATTAGTTTCTAAATAAATTTCGTAGTTTCAACAAAATAAGTACTTGATTCAAAGAAATATTTAACAAGTACTATTTAAGTAAGTATTTACTTAAAATTACCAAATTTTTCTCTCAGTGTACAGTGAATTTTAGAATACAGCATCGTAATTTTTATAATTCAGTTCAGTAAAATTTATGAGGCTGGATTTGTACTGCACTCTGCACTGTAAAAATTATATAGACTGCAGATCTGCGATTGAATTTATTGTACTGCTTAGTAAAATTGACTGTAAATAATAATAAAGTTTATTATACTATTTTTCTCTATATATTTTTTGCATTCAGAAAGAGTATGCGGGAAATGGCAATGTTAGGTGCGAGCCCCGCCCCGAAAATTGACTCCGGAGTGTTCCATACACGATGCATTCATGCCTAGATGGAATAGCGTGATAGTTTATTCAAATCCCTGAAAATTGGTCTGGATAGAACATGTTACAATTGCGGCGTTTATTAAAGCGGTATATTACAACAATAAAGCTTTTGTTACAACTAATTGCTCATCTATCTGTAAATACGCGAATAATGAAATTGCAATAAAAAATACTTTGTTATTGTTCCATTGTTTCTAAAGGACAAGTAATTATTTTTGTAATAAAAGATTGTAGCATTTGTTCTCGGATGCCACCTTATTATTTTCTAACCCTTCGATGAACCGGAGAAGACTCACTTTATACTGAAATTTCTTCGATAACAGATTTTCTGAAGTATAAATTTGAAATTGACTTAATTTAGCGCTTTTCTTTCCTAACAACTCAACGTTGAGACTACTTTCCTAAGTTATATCCTCGACAATACTTCTTTAGTAACTTGAAATTTTATTCGCAACAGCTGCAAAAAAAACGGAAAAAGACAAAAAAAAAAAAAACAAAAACAAAGGACACGTGCAAATTGATTATAAAAGAAGACCGCAAGAACGTCTAATATAAATTCTATGCATAATAATGAATAACGATATTTTACATTTCCTTCCTCACAGAGGAAGCTTTGTAATAGTAAGAAAAAAGTTACTCTAAAAACATGTTAGAAGTTCGTTTTGAGCGCTTTTGGATCATTTCATGATGTTTTTAGAAAATGTCTGTATGGATGTCTGCATGGGTGTGTGTGTGTATCTGTGTCATATCTCAAGCTCTTATTATCCGATTTTAATGAAACCCTGCCCATTCATTTTGTTTTTTTATTTCCCCGGGCTTTTTTTTCTATTTTTTGATATGTTCATTTGTTCATTTTTTATGGCAAAGTTTTGATTTTCAAAAACAGTTTTTTGTATTTTTGATTAAGGTAGGGTTAATATATAAGAATTCTTTTTAAATGCATTTGAAAGGACATAACATTTCCTATTTTTTGCCGTTAGATATTTTTGATTAACTATCGTTATTTTTTTGTTATACAGCGAAAATTATAATTTAAAAAAAAATCATGTCTTGGAAAATAATTATTAAAATCGTTTAAAAAAATCATGATTATCAGCACTATATCGAACTAAACATCATTAAATGTTTAAATTATTTTATTAATTAGTTATAGAGAAAAAAAATAAAAGTGATGTTTAAGTTTTCCCGATAACGGGAGAAAAAACGAATGAATGGAATTGAAATGTTGTAATTTGTTAGAATTTTTTTATAGATTTGGCAAGTTTGTTGGACAGTTTGTAAGACTCATTCATTTAAGATTTTCTGTTATTTGAAAATTTTTCTAAATTCACTATATCTAGAGAATAGTTCGGACTTTCACGTTCTGTAATAGCTCATTCTCTTTGTTTTTTCGCCAATTTTCGAAACATATACTATTAAAAAGGTTTTGTATGTTTTTGCATTATTTTTTTATATACAGGGTATAAGTCGATGTAATAATTTTTTCACCTTAATCATCCATAAAATCCACTTTACTGACCTCTGCAGAGGGAGTAAAATCATATTTTATTCTCTGAACTCGTTTTATTTCCCGGAGAGTTGTTTTATTCCCCGGAGAGTGGAATAAAACAACTCTCCAGGGAATAAAATGAGTTCAGAGAATAAAATATGATTTTA
>JAWWEN010000002.1:3922736-3941383 GCA_035582955.1 Sycophila texana
GTGTGTGTGTGTGTGTGTGTGTGTGTGTGTGTGTGTGTGTGTGTGTGTGTGTGTGTGTGTGTATATATATATTGAAATTTAAGGGGACTTATTACCTTCAAATAAAAAAATGAAAAAATGTGAAAAATAAATTAAAAAAAAAAAATTATCCATTAAAATATATCAATTTGTTTGTTAGTATTAGTATAGACATATTTACTTGAGAGGTCTAGGACTTCTTCGAAAATATGCACTTATTCCAAGACCACCACTAGACTGTAGGTTGATCTAATATTACTTATTTGAATATAATTGTTTTAAGATGAATAAAAGGCATGAATTTGAAATACATTTATCTATTTAATTAAAAATATTTATTATAAATATTTTTTGAAACATACCTAATTTTTTCCATTCATATTGACATTATAGTGTATGTAAAGTAAATACTCATCAATCTAGAGTAGTTTGATCTACCGGTTGTCTCGTAATCCTATGGACAATGAATTAGAGCTGTGAAGTAGAGGTAAAAGTTCATTTTTCATTTTTTTCAAAGTAACGAGTTTTTGTTTGCATTTAAGATTAGTATCGAATTTAGAGAGAAAACACATTTTGAAGTTTAATCTTACATTTCTATAATCAAAGGATGCATGTTTCTTTGAAAAGGTATAACATTTTTTTTTCAACAAATTCTATTACGATGCTTTTTGTTAGCTGCCTTCATTAAGAAAAATATATCTGTGCAAAATTTAAATAACTTGGATTGAAAACTTAAATTTCAATAATGAACACAGAATACACACTAATTAAGATACTTTTTGTGTTTATTTAACGACTTCACGTTTGCATTAGTTCTCAATAAATAAATGTTCCGTTAAAAATGTAAGGGTGTACATTTGACGTAAACGTTCAAACAAATAATAGACATTCGATAGTAGCAGTATATAAAGAAAATACAAAGAGACGAAAAAAATAGCATTTAATACAATAATAGACGGTACCGATCTGCATCTTACACAATATAAGAAAGAAAGCTTAAACAACTATATATACACAGAAGTACGACATCAATATACAGTTATCCGGTAATACGTTTACGCTTACATGTGCCACATACGCCTACAATGTTTCTGCATTATCAACAATTGTTATGTCCTTAGTGAAACATACCTCAATATAGTAACAAATATAAGTACGACGTGTGTAGATTAAAGTTCAAAACGCTACATTGTTATTTTTTCAGAGTACCTTTAAAAATCACTTTAAAAAGACTACACCTGTCTTCGTATATTTAGCACTTTTGCCGTATTTTTTGTTTTTAACCTTATTTACAGTCAACGAGGTGATGTATTTACAGGCTTCTAATTACAAATAGTTTTGGCGTTCTATTTCAACGTAGATATATTGGATTTATCTTTATAAATTAAAAGGATTAATATATATTGCTTCAAAATAAATTTAACATAACATCTGATTTTGATTGTTCATTTCGTAGGATAGTAATTTAACTTTACATCGTTATAAATTTCTTTTAACATAATTTAATATCATTTTCATTGCGTTTCTATACAAATTAGGTAAATTTTAGAAGTTTCAATTACTATCCAATCGACGACAATTAAATAAATAAATATACAAAATTTCTCTTGTCCAATGGCACTGAAATGAATCCCGCTTTCTTACACCGTTGATTTTAAAGTCGTAAATATACAGCGAATGCTCATCGATCGCGCGTCATCGTTTAATTCCCAATGGAAATTTTAAAATTGCCATGTGAACAGCTACTTCTAGATTCTGTTACAAGAGCAGAGAGATTCACTTTTTACTTTCCATTTGTATAAATGTTCTACTGAAATGCGAATGGAATGATCACGTGGGTCTCGAGTCTCCTTCTACCAGCCGCTATTAATTAAATCCACTACTCCAAAGGAATCTGAAGTTTACTACATCGTGACCAGTCTTTATGCTTAATGTACTCTGCTAAAGCTTACGGTTTTCCTTTAATCGATCGTACAAAAAAAATTCTTCCGACGATCTTTTCGTTTTATCAGAGAGTAAGGGAGAACTCGATCGCCGGTAGAAAACGGGCAAGCGACCCTCTTGGCATTTATATATATTTTTTCTTCATTATTCAAAAAACGGTCATGCGCGTGTTCCTATTTCGATAGAGAAATCACAAAGTTCATTTAGCAGTTATTTACGCTATATCCTACTTAATACCGATAAAGTTTCAGCGGCCCAATAGGGGCCCGGTTAGACGTTTGAGCTTGTGACACTGGCCCCCCCGGAGGAATTGCTCTCACCGCTCAGCAGTGAGTCATGGCCGGAAGTGCCAAGTGCATATCCGACGCTTGCGCTTCGCTTCAACTTTACAATAAGTCTTGATACGTAGCTTGTTCCCTAAGTTAGATTAATCACGCAATTCGAACGGTAAGAATATTCCCTTCAACATGCGCTGTAAAATTCGAATTATCATTTTATCAACTTGCTTAAATTTAATGAAAACTTTGAGTGTAATTTTTTACTAACGCACCCGGTAACTTTAATCAACAATTATTTAAATGGACATTACAATCAGTTCTTGCGATATACTGAACAAAACGAACAGCGTGAGAATAAATCAATTAATTTTCTTTGGATGTAATAATTTTTTTTTAATGAGTTGTTACTAATTTAACGACGATTAGAGTTGATTAAAGAAAGAAAGCAGCAATAATTATAGTTTACCCTTGACTACAGAGAAAAATGGCTGTGTTCTTCACCTTCAAGAATAAACTGATAATCTTATCGAAATCCTGGAAATTCGTCCTGCCTATGAGTCCTGTTGTGGACCCGCTCAAATTTAATATCAAGACTTGGGCTTGCACCTGCTCTTCACTCGCGGAGACACGGAGTAGAGCTTACGGAAGACCGTGACAAGGTCGGTCTGGGGAAAGAGGTTCTCGACCACGCCCTCGAGCAGCACATAAAGCAGTCGTCGATTGAGCACTGGCCGCTGGAACAGCTCGAACACGCGCAGCAGCCCGCGCCGCGTCGTCTCGCTGCCGATGATGTGCTTCAGCTCGTCCGATAGGCAGGAGAGCAGCGCTACTTTAGCTGCCACCCGCGTGCGGCTTTTCGTCTCCGAATCACGGGGCGGCTTCGAATCCGCTCGCACACCATTTGGCCAGAAACTGTGTCTAAAAAATTGGAGAATAAAAAATTATTGGAGGGCTTTTTAATACTTTTTTTTTTTTTTATTTTATATTTGGAGTATTTCTTAAATATTCTATTTTTATATTTGAGCGTTTTAAGAAAAGGACTTACTTGAAGATTTTTAAATAAGTCGCTACATTCTTTGGGCTAGTTAGGAAGGACACGTACTCTACGATTCTTCGATTGACAATGTCCCCAAACATCGTTCGAATGATTTGACGCAATAGCGTTACTATTCTGCGACGTAACCATTGATTTCTATTTTTCAAATCGAAGATTTCGTCCATCAGCAAAAGGATTATCCTCAGAGGTATGTTGTCATCGGTCTAATGTAAAATTTCATTTGTAAATGTTATTCAATTTAAAATAAGTGTAACCATGAAAATTCATTGCTAATGATTCATTAATAATCAGATTATCACCTCGGTATCAAGACTGGCTCCTACTTTGACGCTTTCATAAAGGGCGCTATTCTTTTTGGGATTTCCGAAAAATTTACTGATATTGTCCATAACGCCATCAACGGTGTTTAACATATTATCTGGCATGGTCTTCACTGCTTGTGTCATTGACTTCATGGAAGTTTTTAGCGGATTTACTATCGTATCAATCTGCAATAGAGTATGATTTTTTTTTTTTTAGAAAAAAGATAATAATTAAATTTTTTGTAGGTAAGATACGTAATTGTACAAAATCAATTAAAAGAGAAAAACAATTACAGTTCTTGAAATATGACCACCAGTGACGCCCTTGTCGTAATCGCCTTGTTCGAGGAAGGAGAGTAAGAGATTTTGTAGACCCATGTGCCCTTCGACAACTGCTGGTTTCGTAAGTTGCACTAACCACGCGTTCAACATTACCATCCTTCTCTCTAAAACTGCTCTATCCATATTGTGAAATGCTTTCTTTGCGGGAAACGCGATCTTCGCTAAGTCGTAATACTTTTCCTTTATCTTCTGATACAAATCATGAAAGTCAGAGTATCTGTCGAATATAAAAAATATTACAATAGAAATAAAGGTCCTTTTTTAAAATAATTCCTTTTCTACTAAATCAAAATACCTTCTATAAATGTGCCATTTTTCTTGGTATCCCGAGTCGTAAATTTTGGTGACAGCAACGGCGTAGATACCATAGGTCTTCCCTTTATCGCTGACGATGCCAGTTTCGATTATCTCGACTGTAAGTTCGAAGCGACCCTGCTGAAGTTTTTTAATAGCGTTCTGGTCGTACGAGCTGTCCTCCAACTTGAGAAACTGCTCCGCGTTTGATTCCATGTAGAATATCGCATCTTTGCCTTCACTCACTCGGTCGGCCTCGATCTCTCCCTTCTTATCGCCGAACGAGCGGCTCGATCTGTCATCGCGACTATCGCTCGAAGCGTTGCCATCCAGGTCATCGCACGAACTCGATTTGTTCTTCGTTTCTCGACTTATGGGTTTCTCGCCATCCTTCTGCAGCTCCACGTGTTCTTCGAGTGTGTCAAGCTCGTTGTTAATACTTGATAAACTGATGCTGTCCAGTGACTTAGAATCATCTTCCGAGGCGGGATCTTTTAGCAAATCGAGCTCGGCAAGCAACTTTAAGTAGGATACGGACCTCTTAAATGCCGGGAGGAACCTATCCTCGTTTTGTAGTTTTTCGTAACAGCAAGCTTGAAGTTCGTCGAACCAAGTCTCTTTTACAGCTTCGGTCTTCATGCGCACTACTAGACTTTTCACCAGTGCATCGTCCAACACTAGTTTGGATGAAGCTTTATCACTCAAGTATTGTTGATAGATTTTGGACGCGGCTTCTTTAAGATTTTCTAAATCTGCATTTTTCTTCCTTGGAAAACTGCAATTAAAATAAAAAGCTTAATTATAACAATGTTTATCTTGATTGCAACGCCGTGGCGTATTTTTTTATTCTAAAAACTGACTTGGATGAACTCGAGCCTGGTTGTGCACTCTGCAATTTTTGAAGTTCTATATCAGAGATTTGCTGTTCTGCTGATACCTTCCAACCGTAGATATTCAGATAAAAATATAAGTAAGCTTCGGCATTGATATTTGTCATGTAATCAATGAAATAACTTAAGGCTATGTTATTTTTTAACAATTCGTCAAGGGGTAGATTCACTAAAATAATAAAAAACAACGTTAATCTGTTTCTTTCTCAAATCTACTTATATATTTATACAATTTATTCACATACCTAATTTATGACCAGGAACAAGAAGCCGATTCCAATCGGGAATAGGTCCATCAGTTTCTGTCGCATCAAGTCCTTCTTTCATACTGATAATTCGGCTTTCCAAGAGCTTTTTAACATAAAGAAGGCTGTTTAACTGTTGTTTAACGATCAAATCATCCTCCCCTCCGGAATCTTTCGAGCGAAGGTGAGCTATCTCCTTGCACACAATGTTTTTCGTCGCTGTTAGCTCTTCCAAGCTATCGGTCATTCTGATCACTGTTAAAAATACATCGCTTGGTAACGTTTGATCCTTAGTACACTGTAACATTAACATAATATAAAAAATTAAATTACGAAAATCTCCATTATTTTTAGATTTGAAAAGAATTTTTCACTTACCAGCCATATGAATGCCTGATTAATATAATCAGGGTCTGAGAAAAGATCAAGTAAAGGCCTAATGATTACATTGACGAGAAGCTCTCTGAGGATGAATCTGACGGTCAGGCAGTCGAAGTCCGACTTTGGAAGTAGAAGATACAACAAAATTTCTGATATCTCTCCCAGAAAGGCTAATTCATGATTCTCATCGGTGCACACTAAATCTCGGCTTATAAGGTTATTTTCCATCTGCACCTCCAAATCGAAGAATATTTTCTCGAGAGACTCGACATCTTTGTCACCGCTGCCATCCGAGGGCTCGTTTAACGCTGATAAGTTTGGAATGTAAAATTTCGACTGTGAATACCAAAAGACGTCGGTTTCGCTCTTGTTTCTTCTGTGAGTTGGAGTCTTCTTGGGAGTTCCTCCAGAAGTGCTGGAACTACTGCTACCTTTTTGAGTTTGGGTACTTTTTATGTGTTTCAGTTTTGCTCTTGCTTGTCTGTATAATCTCATGTGTGAAGCAGCATCGTCTACAAGCCTTGTCGTCAAGTATGGAATCCAGTCAACATCTTTCACTCTGTTAAAAAAGTTTGATTCAAAATTTTATAAAGTAATAATGAAATCAATTATCACAAGAATAATCAAATGGTTAATGTATTATTTTAAAGGTCATTGAATTATAACTATTTCAAAGCTTTAGCATTGATTAATTGGAGGAAGTAGTAGTGTTTAGTGTTACCTGTTTGCTATGTTAATGGCAATTTTTTGGGCTGTGTCTCTAACGGATTTGGTAAATTCTTCATCATTAGTAAGGACACTATACCAGGGTTCAACATAATCTCTCAGGACAAAGTCTAATATTTCCTGAAAGATAATTAAGCAGATTCAATAGTACTAGCTGATGATTAATGTAATTTTCTTACAATTACTAAAGAAGAAAAATGCATACTTGTAATGACTCATCAATTATATGGCTTCCAGTGACTCTCTTGTCCAAAGTAAATGTCACCTTTTTCTTCGACTCTTCCAGAATACACTGTACAAAAATAATTCAACTGAGTTCATTGATTCTCTTTTTCATAAATGAAAAAAAAAAAATAAAACTTAAAACTTATATACCTGTCGCAGTTTTTCTGTTTTTTGAAAAAGATTTTCCCTTCCTGCTTTAACTTCATCTTCAAGCTTTAAAGAATTCTTTCGGTATATACAAGTTACAATTCTGCAATTCAAAAATAAGAGTTAATATTTTATGCGTTATGTCCTAATACATAATTGATTTTAAATAAAATTTTATTTCTTACCCTAAAGTTAAGATCGCTATACAAGAAAATAGTCTTAAAAATGTTGTGAAGCTGAAGATGGCAAAGAGCAAGATTACAATTGCTCCAGCAATTCCGTAAAGAGAAACATTCATCTGAAACACAAATAGAAATTCTTAGTTCAATCAGTTTTATACATTCAAGGGGATAAAAAATATATTGAGCTACCAATCCATTGATTCATGCCTGAATCACCAAGTACGGAACAAAAACAATACCAAAGGTTATCATCTCAAAAGAGAAAAACTCAGTTTACATTCTCCTCCTCCTTCATTCAACATTCACTAAAGCAAATTCCACGATATTACGCCTCTCAATCCTAAACATAAACCTCGTTATCAAATTATCGTTCTTTCAACAAGTACCGATTGAAAAACAAAAGAAGCGTTTTTTCTAGTCGGCAAAAAAAAAACTAAAACCACAGTCACAAGCTGGTAATTCCCGACGGCAAAAAATAAATCTAAACACCTGCGGTGACCGCCACGGGAAGAAGTGAAAGGCGCGCCGTAAAAAGGGCGGGCGGGAAGGGGGTACGGCACACCACGTGCGAAAGATTTTTTCAAAACGGGGACGTGAAAGTGGCGTAAAACGGAGCTATAAGTATAAAGTATACGGCGTGCCAGCCTTGCTCCGTGCACATCCGACGCATAGTATAGCAGTCGCATTGCCCGCGATGCTTCAATAAATCGACCGAACCACCGCATTCCAACGCGTCGATGCATATATGAAAATAGACGTATTTCACCCGCGCGCTCCTAACCTTAAAAAAAAAAAAAAATTCGCATCTATTTCCTTTTTTTTTGTTTTAGTTCAGACCATTCAAACGTCGCGGAATAATCGCCCGTCGATTCGAATGCGTGTTACATAATGCTCCTACTAATTGGCATATCCGAAGATTGCGAGGATGATCCGACACTCGACGTATGCACCTCTTGATACTTTTCGCGCATAAACAAAAAAAAGATGCCTTATCGATTCGACGAACGGAGTACTCAAGTAAAACTTTACACTCCGAGCGCTTGAAAAATAAACGCATCCGTGACTGCTAAAAAATTTCGCACTCGTTTATTTTGTGTGTAGGTATATGTCATCACTTGAGTACAGATAAGTATACTGAGTAGTGAAAACGTCGAGATGCGGCGACAGCCACGCATAGCATTGTACTTGTTGACTGCACCCACATTGAAAAAGAAAACATACGAGAATCACTAATCCAACGGAGCCATCATCACCCGACGTGCCACTGCGAGGTGGAGGTCCACTCGCTCACTCCCCCCCTTATCACTATTCACTCGCGGACTCCTTTCCATCCATATATCCGCGAAGCTCGTGACTCGGAGAGCATAGTCTGCATAACCTATACCTACTATGAAGCATCATTAAAAAAAGTTTAAAAAAAAAAGTGTGTATAAAAGGAAAGGTCGGCGGATTGAGAAGGAGGGCAGAAGGACGTGCCGCGCGTGTGACTCCGAGCGCAGCAAGTGGGCACGTACACGTTATAACGTACTACACACAAGAAATCCGGCCGATATACCTTTGGATTCTGGAGCGTTCTCGCGCGCCTTGCGTTGATAACAGTTGCTGCAGCTGCATAATTGCGCGAGCCACGGGACGAGATGCGAGCGACTATTTACGCGAATCGCGGCGCGGCCCGGCTGCAGCTGCTGCCTGGCCCGCGGACGTCGATGCCACTGCCGAGTGCCGCGCTGTGGGTATAATTGCTATACTGACTGCTGGAGTGCGGTCATGCGCCCGCCCGTCGATGCGCGTAGGTACATACATACGCACTCGGTCCGCAAGCGCCGTTCGCGATAATCCGGAAATACTTTTTTTTTTACTTATTTTAAGAGAGGATAAGGTACTGTTAATCTGCTATTAATTAGTACGCTTGCGGTGGCGATATATGTTTTTTGGAGGGATTGCGTGACTTTTGCGTTTATTCTTTTATTTTGTTATTTTGTTGACGATTGTTTTGAGTTTTTTTTTTAAAGTTCTTTTTATTTTTTAGCATATCGCACTTGGATAATGGTTTTATAAGATAACAGGTCGTTAGGTTGAAAGTATATTAGTTTGCTATAAATAATAATTTACTTTTCTTGTGAATATTATTATTATCGTGATTGATTATATTATCGACATCGCAAAGGTTCTCTACTTTATCGACAAATTTATGAGCGGCAAATTTGAAAGAGCAAACCATGAGCGTGTGAAGGGTGAATCGCTTTGTCTGTACAAATGTTTACAATTATTAAAATTTTCGTTAAACAAATATATAAGAATTATGTAAATATAAAAAAAACTTCATTTGAACATCAATAATTAATGATATCCTTTATACTTTACAGATAAGATTGTAGATCTTACAATCTATAATATAATCTAATATAAATAATAATATAATATATTGTAATAATATAATTGAAGATTTTCGTACTTTATTTTTTAGTTATATATTTTTAATTTGATTGGCCCGATGTGACCACGTGATTAGTCACGTGTATTTATATTCATGCGTGACCAATCAACAAAGAGTACGTAGTGAAAAAATAAGAAATATATAAAAAACAGATAATAATTTATTTTCAAATTAATTAAAGCAGCTTTACTACAATTGTTATATAATTCTATCTTGTTTAATGTTGATCGCGTTAATATGTGTCGTTAATCAAATGTAAGGTTTAGTTACACGGACTATTAAAAGGTCTTATAGAAAAACATTTATAATGATTTTTTTAGATTAATTTTTATATCAAAATCATCTTTTGAAGAGAAATTATAAATCATAAATATCATAAATAAAAAAAAATAAGTTAAACTAGTTTGTCGTCATTAAACTCGACATTCAAATTTTCTTGTTAGTCGCATTCCATGAAAAATTTGTGCTGACCTACTGCATATATATAGCTTCGACAAAATTCAGTCGTCTGGATCGAGTTGACATTTTTAAAGCTTGCAATACAATAGCGGGAGAAGAATAACGTAGAAAAGAACAAAACCACGCTGATGCGTATTGGAAAACGGGTTGGTCGAGGTCAGTGAAATAATAGATTCAATTCGATGAAATTGCAAAATCAGCTGTCATTAAATCGCAATGAATTATCATTTTATACGGTATTGATCGCCAGATGCAGGAAGAAAAGTCGCATGATGATCAGCCGCGCGTTTGCAAGCTGGAAAATCAGACGTTCTCGCAGTTTCCCGCAGTATGGTCGGAGTTGAGGTTCGACCCTTTTTTCCTTCCTACATTATTTTTAAATATTTCTTGACTAGTTTATTTTGGTTATGGTTGTACCCATAAAGAAATAGACAGGAATTTAGATGATACAAGGGAAAAGGTAGACAAAACTGTATGGATCCAAGTAGGATTTCGGCTGCCCCTTGTGCATGTAATTAGTTAAAGAAGTCAGATGGAAGTTAGGTTCATACCTAAAGGTAGGGAATTCTGATCCGATTCATTCCCTTGCATATATCCCTCTACAATTTCTTTATGAGTGATAACGAAAATAAATATGATTGTTTTAATAAAGTAACCTCTTGTACACGTAATTTGTGAAAGAAGTCAGAGGAAGGTTAGGTTAATACCTAAAGGTAGGGAATCCTGATCCGATTCATTCCCTTGCACATATCACTGTACAATTTATGTATGGGAGATAACAAAAATAAATATGATTGTTTTAATAAAGTAACCTCTTGTATGTGTAATTTGTGAAAGAAGTCAGATGGAGGTTAGGTTAATACCTAAAGGTAGGGAATTTTGATCCGATTCATTCCCTTGTACATATGCACAATTTCTTTATGGGCGTAAACGAAAATAAATATGATTGTTTTAATAAAGTAATAATAAATAAGCGAACGAGAAAGATAATTTTGAGAGAACTCGAAGGTCGAAGCGTCAATTCTGCGACGTCTCGATCCGGTGCAATGACAGCAGGGTCTTTCCGGTGCACCGGACGATCCTCTCGGCGGTGAGTCCGTACTTCAAGAAGCTGTTCACTTACTCTCCCGACGCGAAAATAAAGAGTACCACGGATGGTGCCGAGGAGCCGGTATTCGAGTTGAACGAGGTGCCGGCCGATCTATTCGCCCTGATCCTCGATTATGCATACACTGGTACTTGCCACATCAGCATTGAAAACGTCGAACGTCTCCTCCCCCTCGCCGACTGTCTCCAGATCGATGATATCGTCAAACTCTGCTGCCGCTTTCTCATCAGCGAGCTGACCCCCAGTAACTGTCTTGGTAGGATTGCCTGTTTTAAATTACTTGCTCTTGTTAGTTTTTACAAAAAACCTATAGCCAAGTCTTTCTTATTTCGCGTGTTTGTTATGTAGATATATGTTATTGTGTTTAAGTATTTATTACGTAATAGAAGATTTCTTTTCTTTTACGTATTCTAGAAGTAGTTCACGGTAAAACCTTATATTTTTGATTACTGACCTATATTAGTTGCCTTCTACACTTTTAGCTGGCTATTATTAGTTATTATACTCATTTTTTCTTAATAATAATGTTTTCTACCAAATTATATCCAACTGGAGTCATAAGTCCATCTGGAACTTGAGATATAACGTCGCCTCTAACGAAGAAAAGCACATTTTAAAAAAGTACTTTTTTGATCTGCCATTTTTAAAGCACTAGAGTAAAATAAACACTTTCAAAACCTGATAAAGTTAGGGTACCATACGAATTATACCATAAGTTTAGCAGGTTCTGGAAGTGTTTACTTTACTCTAGTGCTTGAAAAATGGTCCTTTTACGAAATGTGCTTTTCTTCGTTAGAGGCGACGATAAGAGTCGACTAGTGTTTTTTTGCGTAAAACCTTCAGAACACAATTCTCAATTTTTAAGTTTTATAGATAAATAAATGTTAAAAAATATTTAATTCCAGAACTTTAGTCCAAAATGGTTTTAAAAATAAACATTTCAAGCCCAGGTATGTACATTCAAAACTTTTCTTTCGCGCAGGGAAACACTATTCGACTACTTACATCTAAAATTCTAGATGAAGTTATGACTGCAGTTGGATATAATTTTGTATTAATTTTATAAATATAATACCTGCACATAATTTTTTATCCGAAACATTTTTTTTAGGCCAAAAAAATGAATAGAAATCATTATAAGTCCCATATCCCCTTAAGAGAGGATTATAATTTTCAGATTGCTTCAATAATAATGTTGTGACTTTTTTTATCAAGGCATTGGCAGATTCGCTCACTTCTTCTTAGGTAGTGAGATCGAGAAGCAGATGCACGAGTTCATTTGTCAAAATTTCAAGGCCATCGTTGAGGATGGCGTCGAGTTCAAAAGACTGAGTGAGAAAAAATGTCAAACGATTAATTATTATCTTTTGTAATCTCGCTAAGTTTCATAATTATCCGTAAAATGCCGAACTGTAGCCGTCGACGAACTGGAGCAGATCCTGAAGGACAGTGAGTTAGACTCCCGAGGAGAGGAGCGGATCTTCGAGAGCATCAAGCTCTGGGTGGAGGCGAGCGAGATCGATAGGCGACCGCACCTACCCCGTCTACTGGATTGCGTGCGGTTTGGGCTAATGAAGAGCAGGTACTTCCACAGCAACGTTTTCCCCTGGTGCATGGAACAGAATACAGTTAGTCCTTCTAGACAAGTACCTTCGTACATCCCTTACGAAAAACGTGCCAACACACCTGCACACTGCTGTGTCTTCTCGGTAGAAAATTAACCAGAACTCGATCAGAATATGGTTAATTTTCTGGTGATTGGTCAAGTGGTTGTTGATTAACTGGGTAGTCAAAATATGGTATCTGACGTTGGTGATCAGATTGTGACCAAATCATCAGATTGTCACGAATATCTCAGTTAATTTCCGACTATGACACGATTCAATTGACCAGACGATAATTAATTAGAATAAACAATTCAACTAGAAATGATAATTAATTATATACCAGTGTTCAGTCACGTTTTTCATGAATTTTGATCTACAAAGCCACGCTTTCTTTTTAAATCTATATCCCTTCGAATTCATCTAAGGCGTGTAGTGAGATACTGATGACGGTTGCAAATCAGTTGGGCAAGCGACCGAGTATCCAAGGCTCGATTCATTGGACGGATTTGAAGGACAACACGGTCTGGACTCGAATGTCGCACGAGCTCCTCTTCGCGATAGGCGGCTACTTCAATCACCCTGTCAGTTACGTCGAGACTTACGACTTCAAGTGCGCACAGGATAATCCAATTTCTTCTTAAAAAGCCGATAGAATCACAAATGAATTTCGAAACTTCGTTTGGTTACAAAAAAAACGTAATAAAAAAGCGTTGCGGTCTATCCACAGGAGCAACACTTGGGTGATGAGAGTCGACACCGATATACAGTGTCGCGCGTATCACGGCGTATGCGAATTGGACAATCAGATTTACGTGATCGGCGGTTATCACGGCGATTACAGAATGTTGGCTTCGACGTGCTCCTATGACCCTCTGACCAAAAAGTGGCGCAACCGCTCCAACATGTACGAGGCCAGGTGCTTTGTAAGTGTCTGCGTAAATGGTACGTACAATATGTTCGCATAAAAAAATTAGGTTTCTGATAACGTAATTGGCATTTTGCATGGAAAATTTCATTAGATGCGTCAGATAGAATACAGACAAATAATCGACACGTATTTTTTCTTTTTTTTTTTTTAATTTAACACGTATTAACAAAGCTATCGCAATTAGTTTAAATTTACGACAATCGTGACGTCACGCGGATCTTCGAAGCGCAATGTCTTTGTAAATAATCATTAAATTCCAAAAAGAAAAAATACGCGTCGATTACTTTTCAATTTTCTATCTGACGGATCTAATGGAATTTGATTTTATTTTTCATGTAATATCCCAATTTTCATGAAAGTAATGTTTATTTCAAATGATACGAGTAGGACTGTTTAAATCTGCCCTGCGCTTGTTTACAACTTTATATTAGTTTATATGAATAATTATAGAAAAATTAAAAGCTTACCAGGAGGTTACCAAAACTCGGGTCACGGATTTTTTTAAAAAGATACGGTTTTTCTGCTGTCCGGCCGGAAAGCGCCAACTTCCCGGCCGCTGTACGAAATGGAGTTGCCGCTTTCCGGCACCATCAAGCAGAAATAGTATAATATTACGTACCTAGCCCTGTATAATGAGAAAGTGCCTCAGATCACGTGTACACTGTAAAAAATTAGGGTCCGATTTTACACTAAAATTTTACACAAAAATTTTGTGTAAATTCGTCCCCCAAAGTTTGTGTAAATTTTGTGTAAATTTTTGACAGTAGCGAAATTACACAAAAAATTTGTTTTTGTCTTACGTTCATCGTAATTCCATTTTGGAAATTACACAAAAATTTGTGTAAAACATTTTTTACACAAAAATTTACACAAAATATTCTACACTAAAATTTTACACAAAATATTCTACACTAAAATTTAACACAAAAAAAAAATTTACACATATTCACATCAAATGTCCGATTTTACACAACATTTTTTGCAGTGTAATCGGCTTCGCCTCGGTCGACAATTACACGTGATCTGAGGCTTTCTTATCTCGGCTTCGCCTCGGTCGACAATTACATGAGATCTGAGACACTTTCTTATTATACAGGGCTATAGGTACGTAAAATACTATTTCTGTCTTCCAGCAACTTCATTTCGCGCAGCGGCCAGGAAGTTGGCGTTTTCAGGCCGGAGGGCAGAAATTAGTATATTACAAACCTAGGCCAGTAAAAAAAAGCTTCAGATCACACGTAATTGTTGGCCGAACCAAAGCCGAGGAATTTCGAAGAGTTGTTCTATACGTACTTAAACAAGGAACTGAAACTCCTCATTTAAGGTGGCAAGATATACGCGCTGGGCGGTAAGAGCGAGTTCCAGCGGCTGGACTCGTGCGAGCGCTATGACCCGGTGGAGAACCAGTGGGAGTTGATCGCCCCGATGACTCGGCCCCGATCGGACGCGGGGGCCGCCTCCCTCAATGGCCTCGTCTACGTCGCCGGCGGCTTCGACGGCGACAAGATACACGACAGCGTCGAGGTCTACGATCCGGCCACCAACCAGTGGAGTCTCATCCAACCGATGTCCGAGCGCCGATCCGGCAACGCCCTTGTAGCTTACCGCGACTGCCTCTACGTCCTTGGTGGCTTCGATGGATGCTCCAGGCTCATCTCCGGTATGCCTATATTTTTCTTTTTTTTTTTAGAAAGTAATATAGTAAAAAATATCTGCTACCGAAGAAGCTTACTGATAAGAAATAATCTGAATTTTTTAAATCTGCATATCTGCCTGCAGAAATTAGTATGTTTTCGCCAGTCCGTGCGGAAAGCTCGTTTTTCCGCACGCTCAATAAAATACGTGTGCTCAAAATCGAGATTTCCACACGTAGCAAAAAATACCGTACGATACATGTTCGATAAAAAGATTCTCGTAAACTTCACACGAGACGAAAATCTACTTTACCGCACTTGTATCGAAATGTACTATTATGCAACTCTGTGTGAAGATATTTTTTGAATTACATGCACTTGCGAGTTTATAACAAGACTAGCTTCCAATCTCTAAGTGACATATTTCACGTGGAATAATGTGAAACACGAAGTATTTTAATTTTAAAGCAAGATATTATTAACGAATGAAAATATATGATCTATATTACATACGCATGAATACGTTTTGAATTGTGAAGGACCTGAAATTTGGATCAAAGATTGTTACGGAACTTGAGAGAAAATTTTAATGTACCAAAGCTTGAAAAGAGCCAGAGTATTAAAGACCGATGTTTAAATTTTTTTATTACAAATAAAGGCTTTTAATGATATATTTTTGTTAAAAAAGATAATACAAAATTTCATTTATATATAATACAAAAAAAAAAAAATCTTAAGTTGCAGTTTCAAAAATTATGAGTACTAGACTTTACTACTTTGGCTATTTTCAAAGTTTCATAAGAATGTGTGACCCAAATCTATTGTTCTCTCCTATAAAGAGTAATACTTTAAGTGCAACAAGTTTTTTCAGTGTAAAACTTTTGACTCTTGCGTCACGCGGTTTGAAATAATTTCGCGAATCGCGCTTCCTTAATGTTACAGCCGAAAAGTACGATCCAAACGAACCGAACAACTGGCAGCCGATTTTTCACATGGAAATAGCGAGAAGCAATTTTGCCGCTGCTGTTCTCGACGATATGATTTTTGTGATTGGCGGTTTCAGTGGTATTTATTACAACCTTTTACAAAACTAATTCTATCCTCGAGAGTCTAAAATTTCTGAACTTCATATGTTTGAAACTCTTTGCAAAGCTTGCTTTTTGCTTATTTATTTATTTATTTTTTTTTTTTATTAGTGGACTTATAAATGATTAGGGTGAAAACATTTATATGCACCTCGGGAGTAATAGGTAATTATTTTCTATTTTACTCGATTGGTAATAATCGCCTACTTTACTTCCTTGGTGCATAAATAACTATTTTTGTCTCGCTAGTGCAGAAATACAACATTCTCGATCAGGCACAAAGAGAGAAAATAATACTTCTCCCACGCTAGGCAAGAAATTTTATTAAAGATCAAAGTAAATCGGTTTGATAAATGTGTAAAAATTGAGGTTCGGCGCCGATCGCGACGGTAGAGTGCTACGAGGCGGACAGCAACAGGTGGTGCTACGCAGCACCGATGGGCCTGCCGCGGAGTGCTTTGAGTGTCTGCGTTGTCGGTGGCCTCGGCTACGACCGCGAATACTTCGCCCCTCACAAACAGGACAAATCCTGAGGCTCCGAATGAAGAAAGAACGGGATTAGCAAGTTTTTTTTTATGCTCCTGCGATGCGAAGGTTCTTTTAACAGTTTTAAGATGATCTCTTGAATACGTCCTTTTAAACATATTTTTTTATCGTATATTATTTATCACGAACAACAGTGTTTTTATCAACATTTGTTTTATTTAAAGTAGAAGTAGTAGGCGATCTTTGGAATAGTTTATTTAAAATTTAGGAGGAAAGCAGGTTCGCCGTTTTTATATAAGAAATTATTTTATCCGATATTTTTTATCTAAATTTTATTTCTCTTTTTTTTTTAGAAAAGAAAAGATGTTTTACGTAATTTTTTTTATAAGTTTTTAGTATAACTTATGTGGTCTTTTGCTGACGTTGTTTTATTATTTCTTAAAATAATTTTAATTGTCAGTACATATTATAATGGTTTTATGACTGTCTGTAGCGTAGAAGACAATTGTGAAAAGTCGGTCACTAATAAATCTGTGCTAACAATAACTTTAGCTGTCATCGTTACTTATTTCAGACTGTGTTCTTCATTATCATTACAATGCTTTTTGTTTAAGGATGGAAGGTAATAAAAAGATACTGAATATTTTTTCTTTTTTCACGTGAATGAAAGACGAGAAAAAAAAATTATGTTTTGACACGAACTCGAGTTTATCCTTTTCACATCGAAGTGTATATATATGTGTACATTTTCAGTTTTAAAAATAATTTTTATTTCATAAATTCATTGGAAGAGTCTAAAAGAGTCAATATTTTATTCAGAAACTTTTTGATTTCTTTGAACTCATTTTTTAAAAATAATCATCTGCAATATTGATCTTATTTTTCGAATTTCATATACTTTTAAAAGAAATCGTTGCTGAAAAAACAGTGATTTAATCGTTTGAAATTCACTTACATACGAAGCAATGAAAGTAACAATTACTTTGCTATTGTCACTTACTTTATGTATCATGTCCATTGCACAAGATTTTGGTCTACCCAATATAGCTGATGTAAGTCCTTAAAAATAACTTATTATTTAACGAAATGTTGAAATATCATTATTATAAAAATAAAATAAAATAAAACTAAAAACACACATAGTTAAGTTTCTTTAATTTTCCTTTAAGGCTATTAAAAAATGGGGTCCATCTGTTAATATTGGCGTTCAATTGGCCAGCAACGTTAACAGCAGTAACTCTAGGAATCAGAATAACTTGAGTAACCTTACGGTTACACGTTCTATGCCGAGCTAAAGCATACTTTTGGTAATATAGAATTACTAAAGCATAAAAATTATATTGACCATTATGATTCAATAAATTATTAAAATTCAATAATTATTTAAATTGTTTGTTTTTTATTTTATAGTAGTAGTAGTAGTAGTAGTAAGAGTTATTTATTTCCATGTATTGTTTTTTCTTGTATATTTACTTAGTTGTTTATTTATTTATTTATTAAATAGACCGGAAAACATCCCATAATAGATTACAAATCAATAACAAAATATGTTCTTCTTTTTTACTTGTAGATATAGATTTTTAATGCATTATACCTTTACTTACCTTATATAAGAATGTGTTTTAATAGAATTGTTATTAATTTACAGTTGTTTTAATAGAATTTTTAATGATAGTTTTATGTAGTAACGAATGTCTGTCTCCAGAGCATTCATAAAGAACTTAATTAAAAAAAAATGAAAAAAAATTATTATAGAAAAATTCCTTTTTTATTTTATTTCATATAATACGTAAATTTTTTTATGCAACTCTGTGCGTAAAAGTGCCTTTTACGCACGCTTGCGCATGCTAAAACGGCATTTTTCCGCCGTCG
>JAWWEN010000002.1:3942648-3988215 GCA_035582955.1 Sycophila texana
TTTTTTTGGACCAAAGAATCATTCTACAAAGTTTGACCAAAATCCAGGACCCGCAACCCTGGTCATCTCCTTGTAAGAAGGTAAGCTTGTCTCTTTATCTTATTTTTAAATAAATTTAATAAAATATCTTAAATTATTATTTTTCCGCTTGCTATTTTTCTTCTTATTTTCGTAGACGAAAATCGGCCATTTCGAATGAGTATGAATAGAAAAAATTATTCTATTTACTGGTTTAGTATCTATGGTTTAATTTTTTTTAGAAACATTTAAATTTACCAATGCCTAATTGGTACACGCCCGAAATATTTGACAAAATATTGAAAGCAACTAAGTTTAACTTCGATGTTTCGTCTTACACACCAACTCTGAACAGACTTAATGGAGGGCCGTTAGTGAGAAGATTCGTGGAGAATATGAACGTTAAACCTAACAGGAAGATCTATCTGTACAGTGGCCATGACAAAACTGTTTATTTTTTCGCCAAAGCTCATGGTTTGACTTTTTCCGAATTCCCCGTATATGGAACTACTATTATTTGGGAAAAATTACGAGATAAGGAGAATAGGCAATACGTCAGGGTAAGAAATCGAGCACTATAAATAGGGGAACTCGTGGCACCCCATTAAATATCTTGTATTTGGTGTAAAAAACATTTATTAACAAGTTTCATTTAAATTAAAGCATTTGTATAAAGTCATACTGCACTGTAATAATGATGGTTTTTCAGAATTCTTTAATTTTAATGAAACTTGTTAATAAATATTTTTCACACCAAGTGCAACATATTTATAATGGGCTGGACCACTATTTCCCGAGTTCCCCTAAACCTTTGGATTAAAATTATAATTCTGCAAGTGATCTTTGATAACTTATAGATATTATTTTGGGCCGGAGAGCCGAAAACGCTAACAGTAGTGAAACTCAAGGACTGCCCAGAACTTTGTCCAATAGATGAATATTTAAAAATAATCGGTCCAATCTTACCGTCGAATGAAGAAATGCGCTGTTTATTTCAAAACCTTGACCCAGAAGAAATCGAACGAATTCTAGAGGGAAACCATAATTTTTTGGAGGAATTGTAAATCATAGGATCAAAATTTCTTGCAAATGGTGCTTTCTTAAATAATTACGAAATCTGATTTCCGCAAGTGAAAACAACGAGATGACGCATGCGAAGTTTTTCGCAACAGAATTTTACTTGATATTAGTTGAGCAAGCAATAATAATAAGTATTAGAACTCAAAGTATTTTTACCACCAATATAAAAAAACTACGTCAAAATTTTCTTGAACGTACTTGTTTGTAACTGATGTTTATCTAATCTCTAATTTTATAAAGACCAACTGTATAAATATATACTTATTCTAACATTGCTTTTTATTCGTCTCCTAGTAATTTAAAGCTTTTCTTAAAAACTCTTTCATCGAGTATAACTAACATTGATCAATGTTATTTATATAAACAATGCTAAAAACATGATGTGCTGTATGATTCGGACTTGAAAATAAAAAGTCTTTTGTGACGTCTCGAAACTGTAGGAACAAAAATGATAAGAAATACTTAATCAAACACAATGCGCACGTCATCATCTTTTTTAATGATAGTGTGGGATATCTTCTTTCCTGATACAATGAATATAATTTTGAAGAATTTTTTTGAAGTACGTTTATATGATTTCATTACTCGTTATGGGTATAGGCAATTCAGTAAGTTACAAATGTTGAATAATTCTTTGAATTTATTAATCCAATAATTTATTATTGGAATTAGGTAAATTATAAGAAAGTTTTAGTAAAAAAAACATGAAATATTGTAATCGAAGTAAAATAAATGAATAGAGGTATAATGTTTACATGAATGATTAATTAAGCGGATATTTAAGTGATTTTATATGATGACCAGCGAGCACGTAGTACTTGTGCATGCCAATGTTGTCAAGTTTATAAATAATCTCGCCACTTTGCTCTGAGTAATCGGCATTAGGCAATAAACATTGCTTTTCCTTCTCGGTGAGCAGCACTGGCTCAACGATCTTCTTGAATTCCGTCAAGGGACAAAATACAGCGCAGCCGTTTAGTTGCATAATATACAGTTGTTCGGAAACTCCTGTCCACATCTTAAGCTAAAAAGTCAAAGTAAAATATAAAATAGCTTATAGATTACTGCTAGATTATATAAATATTCATAAAGTTACCCTTATATAAATTTGATTGTCAGCTAATCCTCTTAGTTTCTCGATTATAACAGCACTGCCAAAGTCGGGTATCTTAGGTGCCGTCGTGCAGAGATTGAGAGCTCTGGTGAGAGCGGACACGGTGGTGCCATGAGCAGCGAACATGTAAACCTTCCTTTCATCCCCCTCCTTGACTATGTTCTCGAAAAATTGAGCCAGCATGGGGCCTGCTCTTAGTCTCTTTAACTGCTCGGTGTATGTCATGGCTTCGAGCACGATGCCGCTGATGTCCTCAAGATTACGGTAGCACTCGTGCGTGCACCAATTGGGCAATGGCAGTCCCATGCCAAGCTGCAAATCATAAAGTTTAGTTAACTTGAATAATATTTATCTTCCGAATCTTTTTAATATAATGAATTTCGAATACTCACAACGCAGCGTAAGTTCCAGAAGAGCAGGTACAGATTGTATGGGTCGCTAGCAGTGAAAGAGAGTTTCCTTACTGACGTACTCCGTGAACTTGCGATACTTTTCCAATTTCCTCGCGATGTCGCTTGATTGCAATACTTTTTTTAATGTTCTCCCGTTGCTGCGTCGATAAATAAAATTAAATAATTTGAAATTAAGCATTTATACGAAAAGACAGCAAAGTTTATGTGAATGAAATGTACTTACTCAGTGCAAGGACCATATCTGTCAGTGTCGAGGTAAGAGTCCGAAATATGTAGTGCGTCGGTATGGGAGCCCATCTAATGGACGAGCTCCATTCTCTCATTTCCGAAACCGGATACAGACCTGCTAGGGCCAATTGTACTGAGGCTTTCGTTCGATCTACGTTCGTACTGAAGCCGTAGACATTTTCCGGTTTGTAGTCACCCAGAAAATTGTTGTAGACATTTCGCAACATTTCACCCCAGCTGGTACTCGCGAAACATTCCCAGCTAAAAGAAGCCCATTGTTTGTATTGTTTTGAAAAGAATTTTTTTAACGACTAAGTAATTACCTTTGTTAACTGGCCGTAGCCGCCATAATTTTCGTACACTTCTGGATCATAAGGATCGGTCTTGTAGATTTCATTTTTGTCGGGTAGACGGTCTCCGTGTCTAAACAACTAAAAGTATAAATATAAACAAGTTAATAAATTTAAAAAAATTAAGTGTATTGCAGCTTACAGATAATCTTCATTATACTCACCACTTGTAAAAGTTCCAATCTACAGCGCAATGTGCTAGCCTCGGAAATAATGGCGCTACTGAGCAGAACAAAGAAACTGACAGCCGTGCAAATAATATTCATGACTGCTCAGCAAACTGTAAATAATAAATAAAAAATTAATTTATTAATTCCATCATGACTACGTGGTATAATCACTTTAAATTAAGCAAATAATTTGAACAAAAAACTGATATATTCTTTTATGATTTTATTCGAGAGAAATATTAGTAGTTTTCCCTAAAAATTATCTTGCGCAAACTCGAATTCGTATATGTGTAGTTGTATAAACTTACTTGCGCGTTTTGAGATAATATAACGTCTTGTTTGGGAGAAAACGAGAAGAAGACAGCAAGAACTGCGATCGGGTTTCTTCAGGTCGAAAGAAGCAGACGTCTTCGCTGGGAAGTTGACGGAGTGTAAAAATCGACTGTTTCGTCTAGGTGCGAAGGGCTGGCTCAAGAGTAAGAGCATATTTCCGAAATTGAGCGCTCGATCCGGAAAAGGATGAGGTGGGGGTTAATGACTCCGTTGGGGATCTGCGTCCCATGCAGGGACAATGCACTATTCCGCCGTCTCACTTTCCCTACAATTTTCCCTTGAGAGCTCTAAAGATCTTTAATGCTTGAGATGTATGCTTTTCAATATCATTATATAAAAATCTCATTAAAAATGCATAAAATTAATTTATTTGATTTACTGCAGAATCATTTAAAGAAATTCAATCTAATGAGATGTTGCCATTAGTGAGGAAATAAGACAAACGCCCGAGGCGCAATATATTTTCCCGTTACACGGATTCTAACGATCATCTCTTTTATCGGATCACCTGTGACGAGCAAACGAGAGTAGATAAAAATCTGGAGCTTACCTAATGACATTTTCGCATGTCTCGAGTTTTAAACTTTGCACTGACTCTATATATGCACTTTGTTGCAAGACGACCTTTTATATTCTTCCATTTTTATTTGAAATTGCAATTAACATTACATTAACTAGTGCAGGCTCATTATTTAATTTTTCACTAAATTTTTAATATAATGACAAATCTACAATCTCCTACATTACTAAATTTTAGTTCCCTTATTATCTGATATTTTCAGCTCTCTTATTTTGTTTGAATTAAGTCTTAATTTTTCTATTGTTATTTTGTAAATAAATAATCAAATAAATAAAATCTAATTATTATCTGCACAATTGACTTCGTTAAGTCATTTATAACGCTATTTTTGAAATTTTAAGGAATATTTACACATGAAAGCTTGACCACTGATTTATCTTAAATGCTTATTATACCTAATGAAATAAATTTGTTCAATGATTAAACTATTTAAAAATAGATAAAATAGTTTCGCTACACATCTATTGTCGCAATAGCTATAATTTCGGAGGTATTCGTGATTGAATTGATACGTGAGCTGATAAGAAGCGGATGAGCAGCCTTTTAAAGAGGGAACACCGTTATGCTCATTATAATCGAGCAAATAAAAAGCCATCAGTCACGATATCTACAGTTTACATGAAAGAAGAAAAATAGCACGTCAGAGCATATTGAAAGGAAAAAAATTTTGGGAGCGACCGAGGTATATATAAGCTTGTACCGGCAATTTATTCTTTTATTTGTTGCTCGACGCTTATGTATCACGGTTACTGGAGGAGGTAGGAAACATGCGACTCGCAATAGGCCTTCTTCTCTCTAATTTTTTATTAATTTCCGCCTGGAATCCCTATTATTACAAATTACAACTTTTGCAAGTGGCAAGTAGCAAGATTGTCAAGTGTGCTACAAGTTTTTCAAGGATTAACAGCGGTGACACGTGTCTCTCCATTTTTCTTGTAGATATTTAGACATGGCGATCGATATACCACAAAAGAAGACAGAGAGACTATTGGTTCGGATTCTTACGACGCACTGTTTCAGAATTTCACAGACTGGGGCCTTTTGACACAGGTAAACTGTATTATTTTTAATCAATAAAGTGCGCTTTACACATATCAATTGAAAGAGTCTGAAATTATTTAATCGATCTGTGATATGATTTAACGTTAAAATGCCTATTATTTTGAAAAAGCTATGAAACTATTCTACGTTATTTTATGTACAAAGGTATAGGGTATTCTAAAGGTACTTTTGATTATAGGCTGGTAAAGAACGCGAATACGAGCTTGGAAAAATGTTGCGCGAGAGGTACAACTGCTTTCTGCGCGAATATCGTGCCGATGAGGTCTACGCTCGCAGCACGGATACAGATCGAACAAAGACGTCCCTACTGTTGACTCTGGCCGGACTTTACCCGCCGACAGCCCAGACGCAGTGGAGCTCCAAAATCGATTGGTTGCCGATCCCGATCTACTCGGAGCCATTGGCCAGTGACAATTTGCGAGTGGACTTTCGAGGTCCTTGCTTGAAGTGAGTCAGCAAAAAGTATGATAATTCCAACATTGCCAACGTGAAAGGTATACGTCATTCGCAGGTACGGGAAGATGCTGGATAAGGCGCAGGCCGTTCCCGAAATCACTAGAAAAATGAGTAACTACCGTCACTTTTATGAGGAGCTCAAGAAAAAAATTAAAATACGGGAATTTACTCCTTTGGAGATGTTCTCTGTTCACTCCTATCTGCGATCTATCGTGAGTATTCCTTTCGTATAAATATTTTTACAATCCGTTATTGCTAATTCCGACTGCTGAATGAAAAAATGTGCAACCCTGATTTAGTTAGGTTTAAATTGGCCACTGCCCACTTGGTGCAGCGAGCAGGACTACCGTAAGCTCGAGGAAATGGCGAGCTTATTTTACGAGGCGCTGTCGTATGGTGTACCGATGAGGAAAGCGGTGGTCGGCGCTTTGATCGGCGAGGTCACGGAAAAGTTGAAGGCCGACCCAGTTAACGACAGGAAAAAGATCTACCTCTATGCCACTCACGATACTAACGTCGGTAGTTACCTCCGGGCGCACAATATTACCGACCTTCCGCCGCTGCCGGATTACGGAAGCGCCGTTGTAATGGAAAAGCTTAGCTGGGGAACTTCTAATGATATTTACGTTAGAGTACGTATGAATCGGAACTTCATTCCAACTGTTCGCTCCCTTTTTTTTTACAATTTTTCCATTTTTTTTCATTTTTTTTCAGATGTTCTACTGGACCGGTGTATCTCAACAATTCATTCCGATAAGGATTCCACACTGCGGCTACGTGTGCCCGATAGACAAGTATACCAACATAGTTGATCCGATTATTCCCAATAATAAAGAAAAGCAATGTTACTTTACAAAAAAATCCGCGAAAATAGTTTAGCTGTCATTAAAAATCTACGATATGTATCACTCTCTGTAATGTCAATAAATATTTCGTTAAAAATTTCTCGTACGGTTGAGGATCATTGCCAAAAGTGTCAATGTTCAAAACATTTAGATAATATCAAATTCACGGCTGTTTTAGGACACGTAACTTAATCCTAATTCATTGTAACTACGGAAAGGTATATTATACTGTTTAATTGAGAATGAAATTGTCAAGGTCGCGCGGATTTATGCATGGGCTATACGGAACTGTTATACTAGACGAGTCTCTACAGACTTTATGTTCCTCTTGGCCAATAGGAGATGAGCACCTCCTCCTACGAAATTGGACGTTCGATTTTGTGCGATGATAGCCGAATGATAAATTTTATCGCAAAATCATTCCGTGTCGCGATATATCATACGCGAATATGCTCGCACCGGTCATTTTCAGTCGTTAACAATATAGATTCTTCTCTTTAGTTTGTGCTTATAAACGTTGACGGAAAATTTCGAAGCGATGGCTTTATTGAATTCCTATCTTGTCGGAGTTATCGCTATTTTAATTTCGGTTAACGCTGTGGAAGAATACAAGTTGGAGCTTGTACAGGTGGTGAGCGATTTATTGAATAAATTAACATTAATTGAAGGTGATATAGCTGGAGGTCGTACAAAGCTTATTTTTATTATATAATATCAAGAGTTGTATAAAGATTTTTTTTATTATTTTAATTAGTCTTTTCGAATTTTTTATTATTTTTATTATTTTAATTTCCCATCTCTTGTCGAATAGTCATGTGCTTATAAATTATATAATATACAAGCAAAAAACTTTTACTTTTGTATGATTTATTTATTTTATTTATATATTTCTAGCATTGCATCACTGCGACTAAAATTTTTTAGAGTATTTAGAATCACGATATAAGTTGTATAAAACTCCTTCACCGATAGATCGAGAACTGTCTCGATAGTTTTTTGAAAAACATTTTTTATCACTATCGGTGAGAATCATCGATTTAATAATATTTTCGTAGTCCTCTAACAGACATTCACTGCTGCAATTATACAATTTCAATGGAATTATCTTCTCAGAATCACCAGTCCACATTAGCATCTGTGCGTAAAAAATAAAAATAAAGATATCAGTAAGATGGATAATTTTGAAATATCTGTAAAATGTATCTACCCGTATGTAAATCTGGCTATCGCTACTTTTCAATTTTTCAATGATAACTGCGCTTCCAAAACTGGGAACTTTTGGTATCCCAGTTAAATTGTGTGCTCTGCTGAAGGCCGAAATGCTAACATCATGCGCTGAGTACATGAAAATTTTTTTCTTGCCTTTAAATTTCATATTTTCTATGAACTTTTCTATCATGAGTCCTGCCATAATTTTTTTGCTTTGTTCCGTGTATGTTATGGTTTCAAAGGCAATGCCTGCAATTTCTTCAAGCTTATTGAAGTCTTCTTCGGAGCACCAGTTTGGTAACGGCAAACCCATACTTTTCTAATTATTTCATTAAAAAAAGCGGTAATTTTGAAAAGGATGTATAAAAGTGTAAATAAATTCGTTAAAAATTTAATACTGTACTCACTACGCTGCGTAGATTGTTATGCAGCAACAATAATCTGAAAGGTCCTACGCTATAGATTCCAGTTTTATTCTGTACATACTCGGTAAAATCTTTATATTTTTCCATCTTTTTCTTAATTTCAGGAGATTTTTCAGCATCATGAATATACTTTCCATATCTGCAAAGGTAGAAATATTAAAGTTTAAACTAGAAAATTGATCCTATCAATTATGGTGATGTCATAAAATAGTCTCCTAAGTTACATACTTAAAGCATCGTCCAAATAAATCAACGTACAAGTAATTGCTACCCTTTCTATCGTAATGGGTTGGTATCGGTGACCAATGAATTTCTTCGCTCCATGAAGTCTTCTGTGTTGGAGGATACACTCCTGCCAGCGCCAATTGTAGCGACATTTTCGTCCTATCGTAATCCGTGCTGTATGCATAAACTTCGTCAATGTTAAATTCGCCCACTAATCCGTCGTAACGTTCCCTCAACATCTGACCCATTTTATATTCTCGCTGCTTCCCTGTCTGAAATTCATGAGAGTTTTGCTTAATCAATTCAAAAAGAAAATTTATAAATTTTTTAAACTTACTTTTAAGAGCTGCCCGTAGCCAAAAGGTTCGTAATAATCCGGATCGTACGGATCCGTCTTATAAATTTCCTCTTTTTCAGGCGTTCGGTCACCATGTCTAAACAGCTGAATATAACAATTGTGAACCATGAAATAATATGCAATTAATAAAAAGAAATTTTAAAAAACGATCATCGATACTCACTACTTGTAAGAGTTCAAGTTCAAAATCAATAGCAACAGAGTCGGAAATAAATAAATAATTAAAAACTATTAATATTAAAATAAAGGAAAAAGAATTCATTGTTAAAGCGAATATCACGTGCAGACTGGTGGTCAATCATGCAAATCGTAGTACTTATGCTTACTTGTCGCGTGACTAATCTGATATAAAAATACATCTCACGGTGCCGCCGATATGGTTGTCTTATCGGTATAGCTCGCCCAATGCGAAAATTACTTCATTATTATTATTGTTAAGATGCGTAAGTTGATAACTGTTTGATCAACACAAGAACAAGATTTAATTTTGACCGTCAGGCTCTCAAATTTTAACTCCTTTCAATTTAATTCCGAATGTCTGATATCTTAAAATTAAATTTATTTATTTATTTATTTAAACATTAGAAGTGCTAAAATCAATAAGAAGAGCTAAACTTTAGTAGTAAGGGAGCACGCTGCATAATTCGAAAAAATATGTCTAAATTATAAATTCTAAATTAAAAACATGTTATTTTTATAATTTTTAAAGTGCAAAAACTAATCAACAAATATTTTACACATGCTTACAACTGTAATTGTTTCATAAATATTGCAAGAGATAATAAACGTACGTTATGCGGGAAACATAACTATTTTTTTAGAACATAAAAATAGAGAAAATTATTTTCTGGTCAGCAGACAACATCTGCTGCAGATGTAACTAAAACTTCTTACGGCAGTATGCTTTTAAATCTACACTGAGAGAATATTTTGGTGAAACTTATTTTTGTGAATCTCTCCATAAAAATTTTGTGAAAAAGCATAATCCAAAGGATGGTTTTCAAGCAATAGAATTTTTTTCGGGAAAATAACTATATTTTTTAACTGAATCTTTGACCTTTCGTGGAACTTTCTAATTACGCATATCTTTTCATAAAAATTGCAAGTATTTACTCGTAAAAAATTTCCTTCTAAAAATTATAACCATCCCGCACGATTACGTTTTTTCACATAATTTCTACGGGGAGCTTTCCCGTAATTTTGACGATAAAATTTTTCCAGAGTATTTGTTTTTAATATTTGAAAATTTTTTTTAAGAACCACGAAAGCAATAGTAGCAGATATGCGCAACATACTTTTTGTATTATACAATTTTGCATTTGCGCAGAAAATTTTGTTAGCAGCAGAAACTAGCGATTTATCGTTAGAGCTTTTACAAGTGGTGAGGAAAAAAAAGAATATCATCATTAAATAAAATATAAATAGAAAATCTATAATAAATTGTATCTTCACAAGTTTATTGTCAACAATACCTAATTCTTTTTTATTTCAGATATTTAGGCATGGAGCTCGATACCCTGATCATAAGGAAGTAGCTTTAGCTGGAAATGATGAATATTATGCATTGTTTAATAACTCTGACACACTCGGACAGTTGTTAAAAGTAACAATTATTTAATTTTATAAATTAATCGACTAGATAAATTTTTAATTTCAAGGATGGTCTTACAGATTGGAAAGATACAAGAATATGAGTTTGGACAGAAGTTGCGAGATTGGTATGACCAATTTCTGGACGAATTCAAATACAAAGAAGTTTACGCGCGCAGTACAAACTACGATCGAACGAAAATGTCTTTGCAGCTGGTACTAGCAGGATTATATCCTCCAACGAAGAATACGTCTTGGAGTAATACAATTTTCTGGTCTCCCATACCGACGCACTACGAACCAATAAATCAAATTGATTTCCTTGATGTTACTCACGATAGTGTGTGCATGAAGTAAGGGTAAATATTTAGAAGTTATAGAGAATGAACGCACTTAAAAGCTACGTATTACCATACCACTAATGGTGCTTTTTCAGAAATGGAGAACTTGTGGACCAAGCCATGAATTCGCCTGATATATTGAATCAAATGGAAAAGTATCAAAAGTTGGGAAAAAAAATTAAAAGAACAACTGGAGTCAAAGAATGGAATCCTATCAGTGGATATCAATTATACGCTTATCTATCCTCAATCGTAAGTGCAAGATATAACAATCAATTTAAGTATTCAAATAAATGTAAAATGTAAAACTTTTAGTCAAATCTGGATTTACCCTTACCAAGTTGGTGTACACCTAAAGATTTAATAAATCTTCGGAAAATAGCGGCTATCTATATGGACGCTTTAGTTTATACTTCGCAGATGAAAAGAATCATGGTTGGGCTGACAATTGAGGAAATTCTAAAAAATATAGACAACAAAGAGAATAATAAAAGAAAAATTTATCTTTATTCAGTTCACGATACGAATATCGGACCCTTCGTCAGAGTTCATAATTTTACAGACATTTCGATATTCCCAGACTTTGGAAGTGCTGTGTTAATCGAAAAGCTCAGATCAAGAGACGGGCAACTTTACATAAGAGTAAGAAAATGTTTTGACTGTTAACTACAATTTCTCATCTTTTACGGACTTTTTAATTTTCTTTTTCTTAGATGTTTTATTGGACTGGAATCACTGGACAGTTAATTCCTGTGAAACTAAAGGATGGTGACAATATATACTTATTATCAAAGTACCGATCAGATGTAGCCCCTCTTCTGCCTACAGCAAATGAAACAGCTTGTTTCTCTCCAGAATCATTGTGCAAGAAAGATTCTGCTTGATTCATAAATTATCCGAAGAGTATGACTATTCCTCAAATAATTAAGGAGAGCTATAATTTTATAAAATCTTTGAAAAATAATCTAAAGACGAATTCTTTATTTTTAAACACGAAAGGGTGTTTTTAATAAAGTATCGTATCTACGAAAATAATCAAAATTATTTAAAATAGTTTCAGTGACAAACCGAAGCATATCTATTATAGAATAGAACAGATAAAATCGTTACAAAAATATCAGGTCACCCTTAACTTTACTGCCTTTAAGTTTAAAAAAGTAATTACAAATATATTCAAACTGCAATAATAAAATATTTCTTTTACGGCTTAAAATTATATGTCACTTAAGTTTACAGCATCGTAAATCCTCTTGTTCTTGGTAAGCATTAAAAAACTCATTAAAAAACTTCAGGTCGAAACTCTGCCGTGACCATTGTTAATCGCTATTATACTAGCAATTTTCTGCGTCGAGTTATATAATGAAAAATTATGATGAAATGAGAAGATTTAGTCAAAGTATTTACGAGTGACTATATTTACAATTTTGTTTTTAATGCGTGAGATTTAATCAGAAAAAAGCTTACTTTGGTAAAAAATTTTAGCAAAATAATTTAAATTAATTCATATATATGTATATATAAATGTATAAGACATTGAAGAGAAAAATATAAAAATAATTTTTTTGTGTCTATCTCTCTCCAAACAGATTAATCTAAGCTGTCACTCTTCCTTATTTTATAGTTAATTAAATTGTTCGCCCAAATAAAGTAATTATCAGTATATCAATGGCTTATCTTTATAATAAAAAATAAGATAAGATATGCTTTAACCATAAATCCAGATTTCTAAGTAGCGAAGATTATTCTCTCGGGCAACTGATTAGAATATCACGGGTGATTGAAGGTTTTTCTTCATTTTACGAACAACTATCTTATTCTATTTGAAAGAAGTGTTTATGTAGAAAAAAGTGATGGTATATGTTTATAGCTATATAATTTTATAAATTACAGATAAAATAAAACTAAAGCATTTTCCTTGTGCTATAGTAATTACAGTATTGATAAAAAAATGCATCGTTCGTATTTAAAACATCTAGTGATATCATTATCTCTTAGAAGGAAATAATTATAAGTTGTAGAGTGTACAGCACTATTGTGCGATAGTTCAACAAGTTCTCAGCATGTCAAAAATGACAGCGATGACAATATTATTAATCGTAGTATTATTTTTTCACTTGGTCTTACCACACTTGAATGCTGAATCGAGAGATCTTGAATTAAACCTTGTGCAAGTGGTAAGATTTTTCTTAAGAAATATTTTTCATATGAAATAATTTTTTAAGTTATTTGAAAATATATAACATGCAGATATTCAGACATGGCGATCGTTATCCTTCCAAATCGGAGTTGGACCTCATTGGAAATGACGATTACTCTGAGTTTTTTAAAAATTTTAATGAAATCTCCCAATTGCAAAAAGTACGTATAAGTAGTTAATATATAAGTTGTGCTAAGTTAACTTTTTAAAGATTTGTATGTATATGAGGAAGGTTGGGAAGCGACGTGAATACGAATTCGGTCGAATGCTGCGAAAAAGATACGACAAATTTTTAGGCGAATTCAAGTACAGTGAGGTGTACGCTCGAAGTACAAACGTTGATCGCACAAAAATGTCTTTACAGTTGGTTTTAGCAGGTATGTATCCACCAAGAAAGAATACCTCTTGGAATAAGAAGCTTCAGTGGTCACCTATACCAACGTTCTACGAGCGCCAACAATATGATTTTCTCGATATTCCTTATGACGGACCTTGTCTAAAGTACTGATATTTTCGGCTATTATAGACCTTGATGGTCATGAATGTAGGAATTGAGCTCTAGCTAATTAACTAAATTCTATTTATATATTTCGCAGAAATGGAGAGCTTTTGGAAAGGGCAATGCATTCTCCTGATATAGTAAAAAGGATGGAAAAGCACAAAGAATTGATCGACAAACTAGAAAATGAACTTGCACTAAATAATTTAACTCCTAGTAATGGTTTTGCACTCTACACTTACTTGACTTCCATCGTAAGTGAAAAAATAGATTCAGATAAAAACTTATTATTATTATTATAAAAAAGAGTTAAAATATAGCATAAATATTTAAACAAATTAATTAGATGAGTATGAATTTACCGTTACCATTTTGGTCCGCACATGAAGATTTCGAAGAACTTGGAGAAATAGCCGACATATTCTTGGATGTCTTAGTGCACACTGAAGAGATGAAAAGAATTACTGTTGGTCCGACGATTGAGGAAATTCTAAAAAATATAGACTACAATAAAAATGATGAAAAAAAAGTTTACCTTTATGCAGCGCATGATACCAATGTTGCGCCCTTTGCTAGAACCCACAATTTCACAGGAATTCCGATATATCCTAACTTTGGTAGCGCCGTGCTTATTGAAACGTTCAAGTCAAAGGATAAAAACTTGTATGTTAAGGTAAGCAATTAAGTAATAAATATTTACTTATGAAAGATCATTATAACAAATTATTTTTATGTGCATAAAGTTTTACTATTGGACCGGGACTACTGAAAAAATGCTCCCTGTTAAGTTGAAGAATTGTGAGGATACGTGTTTATTATCGAAATATAGGGGAATTATTGCCTCTCTTATTCCTAGTCAAGAAGAAAAAGCATGCTTCTCACCGAAAAAATGCTATCAACAAAAATTGCCTTTGCACCAAAAAATGATTCAATTTATTAAAAAGTCGTTCAAATATATTTTCTAAGTATAATGATTAAATTTCGCGCTCTGAAAACATCTTCTCTTATTGTTTGAGCGGTATACAAAATTACGGAAAAAATACCTGTGTATACATATTTTCGTCCCAGTATTCAATTGTACAATAAGTAGACTTGAAATTCAAGTATAGTCTAAAATGTATCCGAAAAATCATACATCATTGAATAAAATTGACCGAACAATAAAAAAATTGCTGTATTAAGTTGCTGCGGTTTCTAAAGACGATGTGCTTCGACTTTAAATAACTCAAAATAAAATTTTAGGTATAGTGTTTTGTTAAAACTATTTTTCAGCGACACAAAAATTTCCACAATGAAACAAATGAATTTAGTTATGTGTAAGTAGTAGAAAGGAAATGGAAATATATTTTTCGACACTTGTGCGAGAAGACTCGTGTGAGAAGAAAAAACGTTCTCGAAAACTCGTCTTCTCGCACGTCGTGTCAAAAAATACTGTTCGATTCTTGTGCGTGAGAAATTTCTCATCTCGTGGGGATCTTTGCTCACGAGCGAAGCGAGTTTTCTTCACGCACACGTATCGAAATGTACTATTATATAATTAATTACTGTTCTTTTCTTTTTTTCATTTATTTGTAGTTACTGTTCTTTATCGTCCATAACTTTTGAACGAATAGAGAATTTTTAAATTGTTGCAATTAAAATTAGGATTGCTCTTTTTTCCTTTTGTTTTTTTTTCTAACTGAAGTTCTGCTATTCTCAGTCAGTAGGATATTTAAAAATTGTTCAAACTCTTTGATATTACAAAGTAAATATTAAGATTGCAAAAATGCAGAATACATTAATTATAGCTTTCTTCTTTTATTTACATACCGTATCGTTCTCAATCGAAAAATCTAGTAACTTAACTCTGGAAGTTGTGCAAGTGGTAAGATAATGAAATACAATAGATTCTTTTTTAAATAAACTTAAAATTAAATGGAAAGATTTATTTGGAAAAGTTATTCAGACATGGTGATCGCTACCCTGATAAAGGCGAAAGACGGCTCATAAAGTCCGATACATATGATAATATATTCGAAAATTTCGACAGCTATGGAAAATTGACAAAGGTAAAGTCTTAGGCGCGTAAAAGAAGCGATTCATTAAGAAGGTTCAATTTGTCTTTTTTACAGAAAGGAATGATGAGGGAATATAATTTTGGACGAATGTTGAGAGAACGTTACAACGTTTTTCTTGGTTCATATAAGTCGAAAGATGTTTATGCTCGCAGTACGGATTTAGATCGAACGAAAGTGACGCTGCTATTGACTTTGGCTGCGGCCTGTATCCGCCCACTATGTAGAGACATCTTGGAGCGAGAACGTGAATTGGATACCCATTCCGACAAATTACAATCCAAAGCATAGCGACTTCCTCCGGGTCACTTTCAATGGCGATTGCGCTAAGTATGAGAATTTAATTTTTAGCCAAAATTCATGAAAAATATTAGATATAGTCAAACGCATTTGTACATTTGTAGACGGGGAAAACTTTTTCAAGAAATAAATAAATCGCCGGAAGTTAGAAAGAAAATAGAGATTTACCGCAATTTCTTCGAAGAACTAAAGAATAAAACTAACATTACATATTTCGGCCTCAGACAAATTTTTCTTTTATACAGTTACGTTCGTTCTCTCGTGAGTGTAAAACTAATTCTTCATAAAAGCGTAATTGTAGGTGGAAAATCTTTATGTATTAAAATGCCGCTTTTAGTTAGTTTTGGATCTAGATTTGCCGAACTGGTGTTCTCAAGGAGACTATAAAAAACTGGAAAACTTGACAAGCATACACTACGAGTCATTTGGCTTGAGAGCAGCTTTCAGAAAAGCAACTGCCGGACCGATGATTGATCAAATGTTACGCAATATTCAAGAGCACGCGACAGTTGGAAGAAAAATTTACCTCTATACAGCACATGAAATCAATATTTCTACCTTCGTGCAAGCTCACAATTTCACTGGGATTCCATCGATTCCTGATTATGGAAGCGCTGTCATTATCGAAAAACTCGGAGGAGAAGATGATCAAGTTTATTTAAAAGTATCATCATGAAAATTTCTAGTTTCCGCATTAAAATTTCATAATATTCTCTTTTAATGTAACTTAAATTATTAATGTATTGCAGATTTTTTATTAGACTGGAGTTTCGGAGGAATTAATTTCAATTAATTTGAATAGTTGCGATTACGTATGCTCGTTAGTGAAATATCGCCAAATTGTAGGACCAATGATTCCTAACGATAAAGAAAAGTTTTGTTTTTCTCCTCGAAAATTTTGTTACAAAACCAGACCGTAGTCGTAAATATCCAAAATTAATAAAGCATGTTTATTGCAAGGAATGGGTATATTGTTTAAATTTGAAAAATATTGTAAACAATATGCCTAACAGTACTTTTTTAAATTAGACGGTACGTATAAATTACATCATATTATTATAAATGCTTATTTAAAAATCCTGAAGTTGTATTGAAAAAAGTTTGTAACTTTTCGTTTATTTTAGTTTTGTAGATAGAAAAAAAATGATTAGTGAAAAATATTGGCTTTAATTGCATGTTGCGTCTAATTCCCTTACCTTAAAACTTCAACAAATGGTACTTAAAATATTCAAATTAAAGTAATAAGAATACAAGTAATTCTTAAAATGAGTCAGTCAGCAAAGTATACATCGTCTTAACATGCAGTGTAATAATGACAGTATAATACAAGATTTAGTTTAAACGTAAAAATAATGGAATTCCCAGTTTAAAAAAGAAGATAATCCAAGCCCTTATTTCCATCGCAGTGAAAGCTTTTGAACTGTTGAACCGCTATCGTTTAATCGTTACCCGGTGAAAAAAGCGACCGCTTTCGGGGGATGCGCTAATAGATAGTCAATATCGCGGACATTCCCACTATTGAAAGTTGCTGCTTCGAGTGGGCTGCGCTCGTGACAAATCGAGACAAATGGTTTGGCCCCGCGGCCCGAGTGAAGACCTACAATAGCCACTCGAGAGAATGACACGCGCTCGCTTTCCGATTTTTCAAGGCGACGCCTTTTGCACTCGTGAGAAAAGCCGCCTGTCCTTTGAGGTATAAAAAGTTTAGCGAATGTAATTTCAGTATGCGAAACTTTTTTTTATAAAGAAAATATTTTCATCAAGAATAGATATATTTATTAATTAGAACTATTATTTAAGCAAATAAAATGAAGATTATAATGAACGGTTTTAAAACAACTGCAATGTGTTATTTTTACTATCGGCAACGAGGATTTCGTCATTTGGAAAACAGAGCAGGCCGGAAAGCCAGCCGAAATGTCCGACGGTTGAGCCTTCGCTACCGAAAGTACGTAAAAACTCCCCTTGAGGAGAAAAGACCTGCAGCCTGTGATTGCCCGAATCCCCTACAACGATATTTCCACTCGCGTCCAACTTGAGCACCTCTGGCAATCTAAAGTATTGGCAAAGATGAAAAAATGAAGTAAAGTTAATAAGTTAATAAAAGTACATATGTAAGGAGAAAAATGGCTTACTTTAAAAGACCTTTAAACGGTCCATAACCACCAATAGTAAACATCAGTTGAGCTTTGTGATTGAAGAGCTGTGAGGAAAGTTGAGAAAAAAGCTAAAAATATTTGAATGCGGCAGTGAATATGTTTTGCAAATGCTCACTTTAATCTTGTGATTTCCGCAGTCAGCGACGACAATGGCGTTAATGGAGACCGCGACGTCCGTGGGCTGATTGAAGCTGTGCAAAGCGAGGATTCTGTCAGCAGCGCGCTCCGGTTTAGCAGCGAGCGCCGGTCCGATGCATCCCTTGATGCTGCCGTCGGCACCGAGGATCTGCACTCGGTCGTTGCCGGTATCTGCTACGAAGAGCCAGTTGCACGACTGCAGCGCGTCCAGGCCCTCGGGGCAGCGAAACTGACCCTCGCCGGCACCCTTCTCGCCGATCTGACGCAGTAACTCTCCCCGCCGGTTGTACACGAATATCTTGTGCTTCCACTTATCTGTCGAGATTTTACTCTATATTTTTTAAAACTGATACTGATTAAAATATATGGAGAAAAGGTGCGTAGAGCGCAGAAAGGCCCGGCGGTTTGACGCATGTGCAGCATTATTGAACAGTCGGTCCGGCCATTAAACGCGCTCTGACATTTACCTGTAACAAAGAGCTCCTGGCTTTTATTAAGGAAAACGAGGCTCTGGGGTGCTATCATGTGCGAGTTCTGGATTCTACGCATTATTCGATACTGGCGGTCGAGGACGACGACCTGGCCGCTCCCGGAACACGCTACGTAGATATCTCCCCTCGCGGCGTCCATCGTCAGACCCGACGGCCGTTGCAGATCCTTGCGAGCGCATATTAGCCTTGGCCGATTTGAGCTTTTACTGTTCTCTCGTTCGCGAAATCTTGACGCATCAGCCCTTATCTCAATCGCATGCGCTACTCTCTGTTGCCACCTCAATGCTTTCGATAACATATCCGTTGATTTCTTCTGAAGCTCCAAGAATTTGGATATCTAAAGAAATAAAAAAATGCATTATCTAATGAAAGTACGAATTCTGAAAATGGAAAAGAGAAGGCATCATCGAAATCCGGCCAAATCTGAGGCTGTAAATTGCAGGCGAGCCTTTGTTCAAGGGGCGAGCGCGTGCCGGAGTCGCGTGCAGCTCGCGCGACCGCTTTTCCGCGGGGACACGTGCACCGGGAGCCGTCAATATTGTATAAGGAGGGAGAAGACTGTCTCTGAAGGTGATGGCCGAGGTTGGGAACTTTCCAGAGGGCCGACTTGTTGCTCGAGTATTCTTATTTATGCAGCTAATTAGAATTGGAATTTTTAAGTTGTTGTACTAGAAAAAAGCGTAGGGCGCAAGTGGAGAGCCTAAATATCGACAGTACCCGTCGAAGCCGCTTACGTAGCAATAGGAGGGGGAGAGGTGCACTCGTATCCGGCGCACTCTCCGGCGCCTGCTCAAATTGGCTTGGGTTCGTGCAAACACGCGCGCATAATGATACACCGGTTAGTTACGCGTCAGTTGATTTTCCCATGGGGCCCCGAGCAATATGTCGCGCGGCTAATTTTAGGGCGAGGGTAACGACGCGTTCCCCTGGCGCACCACTCGACTCGTCTGGAAATTCTGATTTTTGCGGATCATCGAGCTCGCGGCCTTGGAGAGGCTGCGGGGGTGTGTATTTTTAATTTTTCTTGCTTCAACATATGGAGATTTTTTGCATTTTTTGCATTTTTTGCATTTTTTGCATTTTTTGCAGTAAAATTAATATAACTAAATAATTGGAGAATAAATAAAATAGCTTTTTCAATGTTTTCGATGGATGGAGGAAAAAGGGCCGCAACTGCCGCAACTGCCGCAAGACTCGCAAATTATCGCCGGCAGTAGGAGGGTTTGCAGTGAGCGTGCAGTTGACTCTTTATGGCAGAGGAGTGCCGCTGACGTGAATTATTAGCCCGGGTACTCGGGGCGGGGCTTGGCGGCGCGCGGCTCCTGGGCGGGGCTCTCTCCACTCGCACTCTCCACCCCCGCGACAAATTGATTCCGGTGTATACGCGGCGAACGGGGCCGAGACAGCCACCCCACGTTTAATTAACCGAGTAAAGAGGAAGCGCGAATCTCAGGATGTTGCGATCATTTCTTGCGATATTTTAGAAAATATTTTAGAAATAACTTTAAACAAATTGATATATACCCCCGCTAATAACATACTATTTATTAACTAATCAATGCATGCTTTAATTTATTGTTAGAAAAACAATTGGAGTTAAATGATAAAGACTTGAAGGCCGCGCGATTCTTCCATCGTGAGAGGAGATTATTTCTCTCTTCCCTATAATATAGTTCCCTCCCGCTCGGCTGCGCAGTGGTAATGGCCTGTCAGGGGCAGACGCGCGCTCGGAGCTGTCGACGTTTTGTTTGCGCGAGCTTTGCAGCCTAGCTCCTTCGATCGATCAGCCGCTTTCTGCGTCGCTTCTTTTTCCAAGGATACCAACACCTTTTCTTTCTTCAATCGTCATATTATTTCATTTTTATTTTATTATTTTGCAAATAAAAAAAGAGGCAACTCAGAGTCGGTGCTCTTCGTTACGATAATCGTCCTCCCGCGAACTCGGATCAATACGGCCGGGTCGAGCGGCTGCGTATCTGCGCGGGACAGCTCGGCGTTAACGCGACGTTTCCATTTGTCAAACGCCAAAATAGCCTAAAGAAACGTAACTGCAAAGCTCGTCAATTATTTTAAGGACTTGTATGAATAACATACTTGTTATTTTTTATAATTCAATTAAATTAACTTGACAATTGACAATTTATATAAATTTGTTTAATTGAATAAAAAAAATAACAATAACACATTGACTTTTAAAGGTAGAAGATTCTACCTTTTGGTTATCATCGCTGATTTCATCGAAGGCACCATCCTTTTGCCGTAGAAGCTCGGACTGAGAGTCGAGGATGCGCAGCTTGATCTCGTCTGCCGTACGCTCACTGTTTGCTACAAAATCATCGATCTCCGCCAATCGACGACTACGCTCGTCCTGCAGAGCAGCTACTTTCTCTTCATATTCTTTTTCCAACGCATCTTTCAGGCTCTCCGACTTTTCCTAAATTTCAAAATGTTAGTCATATTTTTGCATGAGAGTAAAAAAAGATGATTATTCTTTGCAAGATACACACTTTGAACTCAAGGAACTGCTGGCTCAACTTGTTCATGGTGTACTCTAACTGTTCGATCATCAATTTCATTTGATCCTTTAACTGGGTAACATCTTGAGTTTGGCACACTTTAGAAAATATCTTGAAAGAAGTAGGATAAAAAAGAAATGCTATAGACTCAAATGAGGGTAAGATACTAGAGATATACAAACGTCACGTAGACATTTATACTAATATCGATCGATAAAATTCATTATCTTATCATCATATAAGATTTTAATTTTTTTTAAATGCCTGAAGAGGTTTATTTAAAATACCTGCCGGCAGTTATGAGAAAAATCGATCGGCTGTTGCCTCTGCTCCGCCGTCAACGAGCCGAAGTTGACGAACAGGCTGCGGCTGCGTTCCGCTCGCGCCTCGACAAACGAACAGCTTATTGCACGAAGCACGTTCTCGATGCTCAGGTTCGTCGGCAGACCGTCTAGCTGCACATTCCTCGTCGTTACCTTGCACACCGGACAGCTTAGCGTCGAATCTACTAGTATAGTGTCAAATAAATTTCCTCATTTTAGCTTGCTTTTCATTTTTTTTCTTATATTATATATAAATATATATAGTGCTTAAGTTACGACTGTTGAATCTGGTCGAGATTAAATTTTTATATCTCTCAAAATGGAGATGACAAAAAGCTCTTTACGTGCGTCAGTAAAAATCAATATAACTCTTATCGTAATAGTTACTCATAGATCATTTTTCGTACAAATTCACTTAATAATATTGAATACTGATAATATTATAAGTCGAGTCGATATTTACTATAGATATTATATATCGATATAGTATATCAGAATTGAGGTAGCAATTATCGTGCCGATAAATTTATTTACCTTAAATAATTTAAATTTTCCGAATAATTTAATAAAAATGGCTGATGTAAGTGGCGATTAAATCTGTGTAAATTACCTCTGTCCTTAGAAGTCTCGTCCAATATAGTTTCGAGGCACTTTTTACAAAAAGTGTGTTGACACATCAGCATTTTAGGCGATTGCAGGGTTTCGTTGCATATCGGGCACTTTATTATGTCTTCAAATGCTCCTAATGAAGTTCTGTTAGTAAAAAAATTATTATTAAACTAAATGCCTTTTCTATTTAATCTCTTCTAAAATATAAATCCTATTTTTAAGTTAGATGCTCCAAATGAACGTTGGGGGCCGTATGTGTTTCTTAAAACATTGAGCGAGTTTATTTTATTTAATGAAAGGAGCCGAAGTGAAAATAAATTTGCACGTACCGGTGCCGTCTGCGTCTAGTACTCTGTCGTCTGATGACGACAGCGTTCTCGGCACTGCTTTGTTGCTCGGGCCACGACATTGGTTTCTGAAAGATGGTCCTAAGCTTATCCGACATATCCTGCTGAAAGCGGGCGTCGTCATACTGATGACCCGCGAGAAAAAAAAATCAAAGCCGAGCGGCACGCTTATCGATCGCAATTACGAAGCTAGTGCCAATTATCTAATCGGCCGTTGCGTGGACTCGCGGCGATATTGCACCAGCTTATCTCGTCGGGATGCCTAATTGTATTTATATATATATATATACATATTCCTTCTATTTGTGAACAGTTAAGACAATTATCTTTTTTTTTAAGACATCATAGGAGGAGGTAGACTGCCTGACTACCGTTAAAAAAAGTTGCAGCTTTTCTGATTTATAGAAAGACTTTGTCCGCAAGTTTTGAATATATATTTTTTATTTTTTTAGAATAAAAAATGGTGAAAAAGAGTGGGAAAATAAAGGATCGATAGATCGAAAAGCGGTCGATTCAACTCGAAATCGACACAGCATCGACTGACGACTGAACGAGAACGACTTTTCTGATTTTGTTTATCTTAAAGAAGTTATTAGTTATTATTAGCTATAGGTCTGCGGCGACTGCGGCCCGATGTCCAGAGCTATCGCGGCGCCTTCATCACGGGAGCAAGGAGCAACCTAACCTCCTGGCGCCGGTCCGCGATGCGGAGCGCGGCGCACCGAGGCGCCTGTCATGCGTCCGCCGCGCAGCTTAAAACTACCGCTGAAGCTGCTCCTACTGCTGGCCGCCCTGTGCCTAGGCCTCTACGCGCTACAGCAACGCGCCGTCCTCGAGGATGCCGTCGGACACAGTTCCAGCGTCTCTGCCGCTACACCCGTCCCGAGGAATGCCACTGAAATGGAGCGGCAGCCGCGGGACATCTACAATGTCTGGTGCATCTTCACTAAGGTGACAAGCAACTCGCCCATGAGAGGCAAGTTCCGTACTTTTGTCGACTCGTTGCTGAGGCACTCAACAGGCTTGATACACTTCCACGTCATCACCGACCAGGAGAGCAAGCTCATCGCCGAGAAAGTCGTCGACTATGTCTTTGCTGTAAATAAGAAAAGTATGAAGGTGAGCGAGACAATGCTTCAAGCTTTTATGCCTAAGCTGAGATTGGGCTTTAATGTGAACATTTTGCAGGTGCAATATTATGACGTTAACAAGTCAGCTGAGAAGATAGAGGATATAGTTTCGGTGATGTCACCACATTTTAGCAGCAAACCAGGAACTTACTATTCGGATGCCCTGTTCTTCCTTTCTCTGGGCTTGCATAGGGTAGCGTCTTCCGATCAAGACCTAGCAGTACTGGTTGATGCAGATACAAAATTCAGAGTAGACGTTAAAGATCTGTTTAAAGAGTTTCAGAGCTTTGGAAACGATGCCTTATTTGGCCTGGGTCCAGAGCTCACTCCTGTTTATAGACACGTGCTGTACATATATAGAAATAAGAATCCTAAGACTCTCTTCGGAGAACCTAGTTACCTTGGTGGATATCCAGGATACAATAGCGGAATTGTACTACTGCGCTTAAAGAGACTTAGAGAATCTTTGGAGTATGATCAAATCATTAGCAGGGATAGCGTTGAACACTATGTAGACAAATATCATTTTAAGGTACATTCAATTACCATTTCTTTTACAATTTAAAGATTATTTATATTTATGAAATACTAAATTTCATACAAAATAAATGTAAATTTTCAGGGTCACCTCGGAGATCAAGATTTTTACACTTTGTTGGGAATGGAACGTCCTGAATTAATTCATACGATTGATTGCGGTTGGAATCGACAGTTATGTACTTGGTGGAGAGATCGAGGTTATGCTGACGTTTTTGCTAATTATTCACGCTGCAACTCCAAAACTAAACTGTGGCATGGTAATTGCAATACGCCTATTCCAGATGACTGAACAACCTAATGTATGAGGCTTATTTACAGTAACCTCATGCCAACGGTAAATTAATTTTTATGGGAGAATTTTTTAAAAAGTCATGTATCATATTAGTTGTTTAAAAAAACCATATCAATATCTCAACAAGAACTTCCTTTTTAAATGTTTTATAATTTCCATTTGAAAAATTATCTTTATGAATTCCAAAGATAGTCTTCAAGACGTGCCTTAATTATTTTTTATTTTTTTTGTACTTTGAAAATGTGTAGATTTTAAAAAACAGTATTGTAAACTAATTATGTTGTGACTAAATAACTCTAATCTAATGTTAATAAAACTAATGAAAAGAGCGTTTATTTAAACAAAAAGTGCCTTGATTGATGGTACTAAAATAAAAAAGATGGTTTAAAAAACATTATAGGTTTATACTAACTGTGATTTCAAAAGTAATCATATAACTAGCTTAAAAAATAATATGAAAAAAGCAATTTACAATTACAATAACATAAGCTGTTATTTTTCATTTTTATTAAAAAAAATATATTGTATTTCTGAAATATTTTGTAAAAAATTATTTTAACAGCTTTTAGAAAGCGATAAAAGCATACTTTTTTGTACATAACAAATTTGAATTATAAATACATAGAATTAAAATAATTAAAAGAATACTTGTTTTTTTTTTTTAATTTTAAATTAACTTTAATGAAACTTTAAGTTACAGTAATATTATAAGGCTTGTATAAATAGATTACAGCTTTGCCATTTTATCCAATAAGTTGCAAAGTTAAAGAGCAATAACTAAATACAATATTGACAGTTATGTGTTATTTACAAAACGTGTTGCTCAATTATTTGAAAATTTTATTTTCAATGCCATTTAAACATCTTCATTACGTTAAAACTAAAAAAATTATCTTTACAAAATATTAATATTACAATCTGACTTCACATATTATAACCACTCTGCACAAAAATTTGGCAAAAATTTCAAAAAGAAATATTATTTAAAAAGCTTATTCTTAATGAAGAATGGAAGATACTCAAAAAAAAGTTGACGATAGAAATGTCAATCTTTTAAAGTTAATGACTGCCCTTGGATTATGATTATAATGCCAGCTTCATACATATTTAATTAAACCTTTTTACTAATGCAATCAGTGCATTTTTAAAGTAGCTGCTACAATTCTTCCATTCACTCTATTACATACATATACGCATTAATTCGTTGTACATTGTATTAAAATAAGATGAGTGTTACCTTTGGTCCCGTTGATAGAATCTTACAGTTTAGAATCGTTGATTAGAACATTTGTTAGTAATACAATGTTATATCATATAAAAGTGAGCGCTGTCGAAAAACACCGACATGACTATGTTGAAAAATTCAGATGATCGCGTTCATTTCGAGTTTTCTTTCATTTTTTAATTATACAAAATATATTTTTTAGATCCTATGACTCTGATACGAGTTTGACTCGCATTTGGCAAATATTTACAGCTTTCGACGACCATCGAAAAACGAAGCTTTCGAGTTTTCTTTTTACATATATTCTCGAGGAAAGGAAAATCATTACACATCTAACATACAGAATAGAGCACCAAATTTTTTTCTATTTAAACACCTGCAACGGCAATTTATCCGACTTAATCCCAAAAAAATTCTTACAACTAATATTTACATAAAGTAATATCAGACGTTTGAGTGTCTAGAAAAAGGCAAGCTTTTTCTTAAAATTTTTTTGGCATTTCTAAATTATTTATTTATTTATTATTATTTTTTTAAAACAAGAACTTAATTTTCATAATCAACAATATTAATACTAGTAATAATAACCAAACAGCCTCAAACGTCTAAGTCTCAATTATTTTAACGATTCGAATTGACATAACCTATACATCTAACATTATGACTGACTGACAAATAGCAAGATTTTCGCCTTGCAAACTGTCTTGCTTAGTTTCGGCATTTCGCTTAAGGCTTTGTTCATCATTGAATTCTTTTTTCTGTAAGAGCCTGTGGCTCCTGCCTTTTCGATCGTTGTAATTTAATATCTATTAGCAACCTAAAAAGTATAATTTGTGTTATTTTCTTTGCAAAAACGATAAAAAATATTGAATTGTAAGGAAAAAATGTTTTCTTCAACACAAGATGTAATCTACTCTTACACTTCTTAATTTCCCCCGACCGCCAAAATTCCTGATAGATTCCAAGAGTTGATCCCTGGGATCCGCCTGGATCGTCGATGGACTGGACTTGTGTCTCGCGTTGACGCTCTTGAGCGTTACCCCCGTAATGATCGGCATCGTTGGCGGCTTTGGCACCATAATAACCGGCTCCTTCTTCGCGGCTGAACCGTTTGCGAACCTAAAATTCGCTGACTGTTGCACTGGCACATTGTTGGCATTCTTGTTTATATTGTTTATGCTGTTTATGCTGTTGATGTTGTTGTTGGCGTTGTTTGCAATGCCAATAACGGAGGTATAACGCTTAACTGGCGTGACAGGCCCATTGGTACGATTCTGGGGTGCACCGATGCTGGTCATTGAAATGTGGGATTCGCTGAAACCATTTTGCTTCGAAACGAATGCATCGTTTTTCGCTCTCTCGATGTACTCCGAGTTGCGGTACGAGGGATTGCGTACTGGGGGCTTCGGAGGAGTGCGATCCGCTCGACTGAAGGCTTTCGTTAATTCTCTAAAATTGACCTACAAACAAATAGTGAATATAGCCATAAATATCTGAAATTCTGCTTATGATTCTCTTTAAAATTATTGAACATTGAAAAATACGAACAGAGGTTGTTTCTATAAGAGGATCTTCTTTTCTTTCAATCTCCGTTTGTGAAACTTTGTCAAGCTCCCTTTTCTCATGGATTTCTCCGTTTTGCCCTCGCTCGCCCGTTTCACCGCCATTAAGACTAACAATGGTCCTCGCTCCCGAAGTGGCGTTACCTTTGCTGCCAAACTTATAATCCGTATCGGTCTTAATTTGAACGTTGATACTCGGCCTTTCGGACCAACTGCCCAAGCTCACACTTGGTGGGCCACCGTACGTGTAGCGTTTCGTGGATTCTTGTGCCGATCGACGATTCGTGCGCAATTGTACTTCTGACGCAGCCGTTGGGGATTCTGCCGTCACTTCCCGCTGAGACTCTTGTCTGCGAAATAAACTTTTATCTTATACTTTAGCAATTAGACAAGCGACTTTTTTATTTAATTAAATTGTACCTTTTCTTTACGGTAAACTTATCATTGGTATTTTTATAACCTTTTTCCTCAGTCGCTTGCGCATTTTTCAATTGCGGTAAAATACTCTTCAGTACCTAGAGAAATGAGAAGAATATTTTTAAATTTTCTCAATAAAATATAATTGGATTTTCTAGATTAAACATTTACCTGCAAGGACTGCAATTGTTTTTCCTTTGTAGGCTCTTCTTGTTTCCTCAAAATATTTTCTCGCCATTGAGAGAATTTCTCTTTGTGCCTTGGAATTTCTTCATTCATGCTCGAATTAATGTTGGCCAAGCTTGTGTATCTTCTAGTTGGGCCGTTGCTTTGATAACTCATACGCTCCTCTATTTTTTTCTCGTCTCTGATTTTTTCTAATTCATTCACCTTATTACTGAATTTCTCATTACTCGATAGAACTATATAACTATTCGATCGGTGTACCGATGCTTTCTCCCTCAAAAAGTTATTTCTTTCCACTAAAAGTTTTAAATGGAACATTAATGAAATTGTTAGAGGATTTATAAGGCGATTATCTTCAGCAACCTCTACTATTAAATAAAAAAAGTATATTACAGTTGCCTTTACACTCTGTTACTATATAGATCTCGGTAGCTGCCTGTATTACTAATCCATCTACTACTGAAGGTAATTGAATTACAAGTTAAAGATAATGCATGCACTTATCCGTCTTTTAAAAGTTTTATAAAGAAAGGATGTTTGAATGAATGATAAAATTACCATATTTGGCCCGATGATCGTCGACTAGACTAGTCATCCTCTCCATGCTTTGCGCATTCTTTAGCGCGCCATTTTTGGGTTTCTCGTCTGCGTAGTCGCTAGAGACGCACCTGCCCCTTGTGAGAGTGGCAAAGGTACTAATGACACGGTTTTCATTCTGCTGCTCCATCGACTCGAAAATATCAAGATTCTTGTTGCGTGAGTACGTCGTGATTGTGAAGTTAGACAGATTATTCTCCACCGGGGCGATCTGTGGCGCGTACGACTCGTCTTTAAGCACAACGGGCTCAACGATAGGTTTATTACTCTGTATGCGCGTCTCCAATTCCGAGATAACGTCAGCCTTCTTTTGCTCGCTCGCTTCAAGCGACAATTGTGCCGATACCTTGGCGTGGCTAAAGTCTACGGAGTCGACGGCAGGAACTTGCTTTTTTCCCCTTTTTCGACTGACTTCCTCAACTTCTGCCTCTACGGAAATAGACTTTTCCTCCAGTTTTGCTGGAACATATAAAAAAATATTAATTTATTTCTTAAATGTTAAAATAGATGATATCGAATTGTAGCTACCAATAAGTTCTTTCTTCTTGCTGATCGCCTCAAGCGAGTCGTCGTCTTGGTCGCGGAATTCGCTGGGCGGTGCGGGTATCTGGTATTCCCAGTCGCCAATCGACAGGTCCTCTCCGCTAGCCGATACGTAGTCGCTAGTATCCTGCTGGTTGCTCGAGCCGAGCGTCAAGTTGTTGGCCGACGTCACCTCCGCGTCTTCCTCCGCGACTCTCTTGGCCTTCGTGCTTTCTAAAAAAAAAATTTTTACCGACTCGTGAATAATGGATGAGACATAGCTGTATTTGGTCGCGCACGCGCACCGATTTTTCAGGACCGGCAAAGCTGAATGAGGATCGATCAGAGGGGAGCTCAGTATATAGTAAGTACGAACTGACGCGTCAAATCCTATACATAACTGGATTCTTTCTTTGTATTTTAATTATTTCATGCTTAAAGTTTAATGTGAAATTTTTTTAAGAATATTACAATTCAATATCGTGTAAGTAAATAAAAGTTTAGTAAATTGTGGATTTACCTTTGACGCTGCTAGTGGTCTCGGTGAGAGGCTGGCCCTTGTTCGCGTCAAAGTCGCTGGACAGAGCGGCCAAGCTCGGCGGCTGGAGGCTCGAGTCCGCGGGCGTGGGTGGTGGCGAGGCCGGTGTCAGCGAATGCGACAGTGTGTCCGAGACCTTCTGCAGGAGAATGTCCGTGTCCGTCGGCGCTCCTATACCTGACGAGTTCGGGGTTCTATTGTTAGTAGCGAATATCCACATATCTATTGCGGATAGTGGATTCACTTTAGTTAACGATTACAGATGTCCATGATTTTTTTATAGGAAATTTACATGTAACGTTAGACGGCGTTAATAAATGTGTCTTTAAAAAAAAAATTCTCGATGTTACCTTAAAATAAATAAGAGATGCGCGTTATGATAGTTTTCAAGTAAAAAATTTTAAGGTGTCTACGTGGATCTTATCTGGGCAAATCCCTCAGATTTCGCATTTTTACAATGTCTAAAAAGTTATGTACATTGTTTTTATTTTACCGCTTTAAAATAACAGATCCGTACAATTGCATTCACACACTTTTCTTTAAACAAATCAACCAAGAAAAGAAAGTCCACCACCAAAGGTTAGAAAAATAAATAAAAATTCCAATAGCAGCGATTTCCCAATTTCTAATAAATATAAAATCCGATCGAAATAATAAATAGTAAAAGAGAGAGGATCATGCAATTTGCCCTGTAAAGGAGACAGCCTTAAAACCTTGTACACTTGTAAATAATTGTAATATCTAGCTGGTGAGAGAGAATAATAAATGGAAATGAGCTGCTGCGCCAAGGAAGTCTTCTTAATTGAGAAATTGAAGAAAAAGCATAATGACGAAATAATTTTGAAATATATAAATTTTCCCCAGCACAGCGAATGAAAGAGGTGAATGGCATAAGAGGAGGCGAGGTGAGGTGAGGGAGATGCACCTGAGGCCGCGATCGAAGCCTCGATCCTCCTGGTGGCGTCAGCCCCGAGATTCGGATTGAGGGCGAAGGTGAAGGCCTCGCCATTTGAGGTCAGATGACGCGCGTGCTTCTCCACCGGTCCGAACTCGAAGTGGCTCATCTCTGACTGGCTCCTCAGGATCTTGCCGCGCTTCCTCAGTGGCTCGGACGAGCCGACGAAATCGCCATCGGTCAGGTGATCGCACTTTGGAATCGTTGATACCACGGCACAGGACAGTCGTTTCGCCGAACCGTCGTATGCAACATCATCGACGTCCAGCTCGAATTTCACCTCCTTCTCGGTATGCTTTATGTTCTCGATTTTTGAAGAATCGTGCCGATATATTTCCACATTAGATTCAGATTTTCCTGCAATCTCTTCAACTTGCTCAGTCGATGCAACATTTTTTGGGACTTTTAACTCCTCTTCGGATTTGTCCATGCTTTCTTCTGTAACTTGATGTTGCAGTGAGTTACTCGAGCATTCGGCTTGATCAGAGTTTACGCTGTCAAAAGTAAGATTGGAATCTTCATTTAGGCCGGTTTCGGCAGCATCCATGTCTCTGAATGCTTCGGGTACCTCGACGATCTCGTTGGATTCGGCCTCGAGAAAGACGTCATCTCTGCGCTCGGTGTCGTCGCTTTCAGAGCTGAGCTCGGAATGTCCGCGAGCTGCTTCGACGATCGAGTCGATTGCCAAGGCAATCTCCTCGCGCTCGTCCTCCGTCAAGCTCGGCAGACCGAAACTCGCCGTTCCAACCTCGCTGCAGCTATTCGTCTCTACTTGCGCGAGCGCTTTACGCGGTTTAGGCATAGGCGCTGGACAATCTGCGGTTGTTATTTTGCATTTTTCAACGGATGCTTCTACAGGCTTATAAGTCATTGCCATTCAAGCATTTATCATTCAGGGATCAACAGTTTTGCCTTTAAATATCCTCGAGCATTTTAGTTTGGATAAGGAAATTAATTATATGGACGCTATAGAACATTTACAGTTTAGCTTCAAATACTTTTTTAAACAATAAACTAAGAGATATTTAATTGTTAATTCCTGTTCATTCCTGATTCATTTGCTGAAAAAAGTAGTTAACGAGCTGAGAGAATTGCATTGCAAACAAAGCAGACTAATTCATATTTTCTACAAAAGATAGTATTCGCACACCTTTTGATAAAGCAATAGTAATACTCCTATTTACAATAAAGTAATAGTCAAAATTTTTCATAAAAAAAAACAGTAACAATATTGTTAATTGTAAGTGCACTTTTTAAAATGTCACACTGATTATTTACATTAAAAGTGAATTTACAGAATACGTTTGTTAATAGAATAAAATAGAAAATTTTACTTTGATTAAAGCCCCAAAAAGCAAAAGAAATCTTATTAAACTAAATAAAAAAAGTAATAGAAGCTTAAACGAACTCTCCGGCTCTGCTTTCCAGAATTGAATTTAAATTCAATAAAAATTTATTCCAATTCTGATTGGATTCCTCGCGACTAACCAAGCCGGGCGGCGGTGGTTTCAGAATACTCAACTTGACATCGTCCAGCTTTCTTTGATTTCGATCAATAATCGGTAAAGAGGGCAGCTTGTCTATATCTCCGGGAATAGATTCTTCCATTGGTGCTAGTTGTATGTCTTCCGGTTTGGTAGAGATAGCGAATATGTGCAGATTACTGAGCGGTGGAGGCGATAAGTCATAATCAAGCGAATCGTCCATATCTAGACTAGAGCTTATAAGACCGTTGTGGCAAGCTACAAGACTGAAGTCTCCTAGTCTCGGTGCTATTGGACGGCTGGCCATGCAAAAGCTGCGCGAACTCTGAAGTGGCAGCCTTAACTCCTTATTTTTTTGGAAAGTTAGACTGTGCGACAGATGCCGGCGTAGCTTGCAGCTCTCCTCGCGCTTGCGCGTTGGACTGTATCTACTTTCCGCTTCGAAATTTAAATTGAGATGCGTGACCGTTGGTACCTTCACCAGGATTTTCTTGCTCTGGCGTACACTGTCTTTTCTGCAATCGAAAGCCGTTCCGGCCATGCTATTCGATTTGTGCAAACTCCTTGATAGATTCGGGATGCGCTTAGCGCGGAACGACTGGAAAGCAGACTCGGAGGCGTTGCAACTATTGCTAAAAACTAGCTTACCTTTCTTAACTACTCTAGCGGATTCTACGGGTGCACCGACGATTTCCGGTTGCTCGACTATCGGGCGAACGTGACAGTCAATGTCCGAGCTCGCCTTGCTACTGCCCGTAGGCGCGACGTCGATGTCCGACGATGGTTTCGATAGATCCATATCCGAAGTTAGCGACTCGTCCGAATCTACAATGCGTTCTAAGCCCTGCGTTGAGATGGCCGAGGGCAGTGGTCGAGCTGTCGGTGGTGCTGGCGCCGCCCGTTTCTTTCGTTGACCTGTGCAAGGAAAATATTTTAGTTTACAATTCATTCATTACTGATTCACTCGAAGGTTCAAGCATCAAGAAATGATGGTAACTTACTTGAGGCAGACTCTTGCAAAGCGGAAAAAATAAAAACAGGAAAATAATAGAAAAAGTAATAAAAGTAAATGGCAATATAATAAAAAAACGTACCAGCCGAGCTAAGCGAGGTGTTGCTGATGCCGCGACTGAGGGTCCCGCCCTGGCTGGAAGCAATGGCGAGATTGCCAAGGCTCTTGCTAGCTTGAGAAGTGTGCACAAGCTTCCTGGGCGCCTCCAGGATGCCTTGCATCCGTCCGCGCCTTGGTAGTGTCTCGGGCATGCGCTGAGCCGCCCCGTTGTCCGGATTATCACTGAGGACCGAGGCCTCGTGGTATCCGGAGCTGTCGCTGCTGTTACGGCTGTGGCTGATGACGATCTTGTCCTTGTCCGCGGTCGGCGTTCTCGCTGCATTGGCAGCGCTCTCTGCCGTCGCCTTGGAATCCGACCTCCTCACTGCCGTCTGCTCAAAGAACATTGACAAAGTTAGCTTAGCAATTGATTGGAAGAAATTCTGATGGATATCTAAATGGATAGTGGACCTGCTGCGTGGGTGGCTTCGGCGCGGGTCGCCGCTTTCTGAGTGGCCTGGGGGGCGCCGCGGCTGCTTGTCTTTGCCTCTGCTGCTGCTGGGGACTGGAGCTCCTGGCGGTCTCGTCGCTGCGCGCCGGCGAGACGCTGCGGTTGCCGATGCTGTCGATGCTCAGGCTCGAGCTCTCCTTGGACTTCTTGAAGATAAAACCGAAGACCGAAGAGTGGCGCGACTGCTGCCGGCGGCACTCCTCCTGTCGCTGCAGCGCCATGATGTCCTGGCTGCTCAGCGCCGAGCCCAACATTGGCCGTGCGCACAGCGTCACCTCCTGCAGCTGGTAGTCCTGCAGGCTCAACGACAGGTCCAGCGTCTCTCCGAGCTGCGCTGTGGATGCCAATTTTTTATTTAATCATTATCTAGCATAATATGTCGATTCGATATTGTGTACGAGAGCTCGATGCCTCGATCGATTAATTAGTCAAAAGCCAAGCTCTATTCCCGCATTCCAGCTCGTTAAGCTAATTAAGCGCGGCCGAGGCGAAAAGAAAAAGTGAGAAAGGACGCTGATATAGCTGCACGCCGTACAGTGGCTTATCCAACCTGCCTATCGTGCCTATCGGCGTAGCTCGCCGAGTCTCGCCGAGGCACTAAGGCACGCAAACCTTAGTAGCTTTGCATGGGAACCGCCTCGTCCTTCCTTTTAGCCTCTAAACAAAATACTACATTCTTCACTGTGAAAATATCTTTATGAAATTTTAAGTATTTATTAAAAGCATAGAAATGCTAGCTAAAAAAACAATTGATTGTGAAGGAATTGACGTTACTTCAATCTCCCGTAGCAGCCTCCGTAGATTCTCATGAACGAATCGCCGAGGTAATTTGGTTGCGAAAAGACCTGTACCAGGTGTACAAGCGAATTTTCGAAGCGGCTCCTTTCGCGAAAACCCGATTGGATATACCTGTACCGGGCATATACGCAGCCAGAATGTCCCATTAGTTTCGCCGCGAACCGCTGGCTCGATTCAATTCGACGGCTGACGGCTTTTTTGCTCAGTTAGTGTCATTGATGAATTACTCCGTTGGCCAATGAGCGGCTCTCTTATTTTTAGCTTTCTTTAACCAGTTCACCTGTTGTTCCAAGTTTTTAAAAAAAAATTTCTTCAACTCTGCTTAAAAATGATTCCAATGATTTACCTAATTAGTTACTTTTATTTAATTGGATGTAGAAAAAAATGTTTTTTTCACTATAGTAAATTAAAAAGATTAAGATTCTGTGTTGAATATGAAATGAAAATGATTGGAAAATGTGGCGAGTACATCTCTGGCTTTCCAATTAGGAGCGTATCGGGTAATAGCACATCGCGGCTTGCGGCAAACGAAACGGCGAGGCGCGGAAAAAAGGCGGGCGCACACGGGAGAGAAAGGCCTTTTGTAGTGGCGGTGTATCCCATTAGCGATAATGGAAGCTTGGGCACCCCTTTCCTCGCCTTATTAATTAACAATAATCGAGGCTCAAGCATCTCCTCAAACTCGAGCCTCACCTGGGTGTCGAAGCTCGTACTTATTCCGGTCCAGATTCTTCTCGCGGCACACTTCGTCCAGGATTTCACCCAGGTTCGTTTTCGGACTCACCCGCGAGACGTACAGCTGATTCCTCGGCAGATGCACCTAAGAAGAAAATACACGTTTATTGGAAAGAAAGAGAGAGAGGAAAGTCTTGAAAATTTTTTATCTCTTTTTACCTGTAATCTGAAAGTTGTTTCGAAGGGCTGATTAATCTGTCGGCTCTTGCGTGGCAGGAAAGTCCCCTGCTTCGGCAGCAGTTTTACCTGCAACGAGAAGAAAAGAAAATTAATGAACGCAATGCAAATGACAAAAGTCGCTAACGATCCCTTCCTCGCGACGTATATTTTTAAGGGAATATAAAAAATGCGGCGATAGATGTGCCTCTTTAAAGCCTCCACGAGCATAAATTTTTAGCCAAGAGTCACTCGCAGATTCAGCCGGCGAACCATCGTACCAGACTTTTTTTTAATTTGAAACGACGGTGCGCTTTTACGCGACAGTGGGGCAAAAACCGATCGCGGCTTTCTCTAAACCTGCAGCAACAAAAAGACGCCTCTTGCCGGACCGGAAGATTCTATCGCTCGACGTGTGCACTGCATGAAAAGAAAATTCTCTTGTCACAACAAAATAGGACTGCTTAATTAAAGTTTAGATTTTAACAGGCGCATTAGCTAAAAATGTAGTAATTGTAAGCCAGGAAATGTACATTTAGAGGAATTCCAGCCTGCGTGGCCGAGGAGTAACGACGTGAGCTCTTGTGGCGGGCGTTAACGGTAGTAAGATTGACTGCCGCTCAGAGCACGGATAAGACGGTGAGGCTCTCGGCGAAATTATCGTCGTCGACGTCTTATCTGGGCAGGGGCGTGTCACCCAACTCCGCAGACGGCGGAGAACATTGCAAATTATTATTTTCTTTCGCGTTCTCGCGATAAAAATGATGCGATCCAGCTGTACGTTTATCAACATCACAAGACAATTAGCTTATACAGCCTGAAATGGAATAAATGGAAATAAAAATGAAAGTAATTGCAAGCGAGATCTCGGTTGATCTGTCCACGACGTCAGGGGGGAAATGACGATCGGAGAGATAGTAAACTCACCTGGAGGGCGTCGAGTGCGCCGATCGGCGTGTTAGGCTGATGGGGCAGAACGAGGCCCCGGTCGCCGATCGCCTGCAGTGTGTAACTCGAGGCTGCCAATTTGTGCGCGGTAGCGATCTGCACGAGCAGATCCATCATTGGCGTGCTGCAACGGATAAGCGCCCGTAAATTTCAAGAGAATTACTTTACTTTTTATTTTTTGTCTGCGATTTTTTAAAAGAACCGACCGCCTTTGATTACAAATTCATTTTTAAACTGACATTAAAATTTTACTAGAAGTAAAAAAAGATTATTTATAAGTCGAATATATTTGGCTATCTCGAGCCAGTGAAATCGACATGGAAACAATAGAATGCATAGCAATCCATCTCATTATCTAAAGAGGTATGTACCTGAAGGCGGAAAAAAGAAGTTTGCCCTGAAGAACAAACTTGTTTATGGGAGACCCTTAGGGTGCTATTCACGCGGAAGTGAAGCGCCGCCAGTGGGGAAAATTTTGAGTAACGGCGCGATAAATCGTACGCCTCCTTCCGCGGACGATGAACGAGCTCGGCTCTTTCACCAAGCGGATTTCTAATCTAGTCGACATCCCGACACCGGCAAATAATCTTTTTTTACAGTAGCTCTCGAGCTTCTTCATTTAATATAAGAATGAAGAGTGAATATCGAAAAGTAAGGAGTAAATAAATGGACTCTCTCGGGAGAGCGTAAAAGCGTCGAAAGAGTAGGTCCGTGGACCGCGTGGACGACGAACGTGCCGACACGTTTTCGCGTTTATATTGTATATACACACCGGCTGCGAGATCCCGCGGCGAAAAACGTGACCGCGCGAAATATGCCCCCTTTCCCGCAGCGCGGCTCTCTCGCCTCATTCCGCGTTTCCGCCAGCGGCCCCGCTAATGGGCAAATTTCGAAAGGCATTCGCCTGCGCGCTCTAATCCTCATCTTTCGAATCTCGCTTTTGGCTTTTTCAAATTAGCGACGTACCCAGCCAAAGGTTAAGCCGATTTTAGACTCAGCTCCTAAGAAGCAAGGAAAATAGTAGCGAAACCGTATTATGTCACATACGATCGACGCGATTATTATCTACTAAAATATAGTATAGGAAAACTTTTAAAGTCACGGGGAGGACAAAAAAACGTCCGCAGCTTTCCAGATCATTGACCGCCGGACTCAACGCATCATCCCCGAATGTAGCTAAAAAAGCAGTCTCGCTCATCGGAGGAGAAAATCTTTTCTGGAGGGAAGTTATAAAAAAAAAGTGCATTGCGTCTGGCGAATATCGCAGGACGCAAGAAGCCGGATCGGGAGGAAACGTCGATCGGTCTTTCGCGAGTTTCGCCGAGAGCCTTCCGCGCTCGAGTAAATTTCACCGGCGAATAATCATAAGAGAGGCATAGAAAGTATGTGGTTTGCTCGGCTTCGATACTCCGCTGTCATTCTTTTTATTGAATCTGATTGAAATTATTATCTCTTATTATTTTTAATTAACAAAATGCAAGTAATAATTGCAAGTATTTTGGTATGGATAAAAAATGAAAAAATTTATAGGTTTGATGAAATTATGAATGTTACTTTATTCTTGAGCGCAGGTTTGAGTAAAAGAAACAAATATTTATCTACTAGAGAAACTGGTATTGAAAGCTAGATTTAATATGTTGCTTTTCCAGCTAAATATAACATCTTAGGATAAAGTCAGATATAAGGAAATCGCGATAAAGACAGAACTCGTTCCAGTGAAGCATAATAAAAAAAATATTTAAAAATGAAATCCATCCAGCGGAGTGGCAAGTGCACTCCCATCCTCGTGGAATGTCGTTTTTTCCGCTCCCACATTAGTCTCTAAAACGAGCGAAAGTTCACACAAGTGCGCAGCGTTGGAACCTTAATGAAATAAAAAATGGGGGATTTCAGGGGCTTTATCGGCGCCGAACGAAATAAAAGCACCGTGGGCAGCATAACGAATCCCTTCCTACTCGCGTGCGCGCGCAATTATTCCGTAACGAGTCGCGGCGAGGTTCCGCGCGCGCCCGTATAATTGCAACAACGCTCGGCAGCTACGAGAACAGATTCGCCCGATTAATATTCATAAGAGTCGTTTTTCTGCAGCCCCAAACGAGCACATCCTCTGCGGATCGCTCGCCACTGATGGAAATGTCCACTGATGGCTGTGACTCTGATGATTATGATCGTTTTCTTTCATTTTAATTTGAGGCTATACCGATATGTTGACAAGTATTGACACCTTTTTAATTGGCTTGGTCGGCGCCGATCGATGGACGTCAGTATACGATTGTTTTTCCAGCAATATTTACAGATTAAGGTATAAATTATCGAATCTCTATTTTAACTCTATGAAAATCCTATTGTTTTCAAAGGAATTTATTTATTAAATGTTTTAATGTGCAATATGCTAATGTGTTGTATTAATTGGTTACGTTCTAAAAAAGACTAAACTAAACGAGTATACAAGATAATAATCACCTCCGCTGAACAGTGACCCTTTGCGACTGTATGTGATGATCACGCGGCAGTTGCACGAGTAGTTCCATGCTTCCAGCCAACATGTCCGCAGGAGTATCCTCCGTCACGGTCAGGACCATGGCAGAGGATCTTTCCTCTCTCGGCCTGTAATGTAATTAAATTATTGGATTTTTTGAGAAAAAAGTTTTAGTGCTAAATAAATACAAGACATTACACTTGCGGCTCTCCGCGAGCGTATAATTAGCGCAATAAGCAAGAACCACAATTTTTTTCATATTCAAGGTATATAAGAAAAATATATCGGGCCTACGAGCTGGAATACATAAAATAAGCATATTAGGAAAAATGAGCGTACAGCGTTTAATTTATTGGATCATTAGTTAGATGTATCAGCCGCGCGTACCGTCCAGCCGTTATAATTCATCGGATAGCCGTAAAGGTTTGCTCAGATGGCGATTATTACGCTTGGTCGTTAAAATCGAATGCAAATAAATGACGCTGAAAGTAACGGGGCCTCTCTAGCTACTCATCCTTATCTTACATAAAAAGCAATGAGGAACCTATTAATAAGAGCAACTTTTTTCTTATAACGATCATTTGCCGTCTTGCGAAACCCTAGCGATTTTTCTTTAACTAGCGGACCACAAGGTTTAATTGAAACATTTGAAAGGAATCTTCTTGGCACAGGCGATCTAATACCATCAATTCGATGGCATTAGATTTTTAATATTCTGGATTATATTTACCGATGGAATGCAAGGTATACAGACAGGGGTTGCTCGTACAACCGGTAAAACCCGTTGGTCATTTTTATCAATTATAATTCTTACGTACAACAGATATTTTAATAAATTACTCTACACTTTTTCTCGAGCGAGATTTCAAACTGAATTCCTCTTAGCCAATTTATTTACCTACAGAAGCTGTTCTCTCGTTTGTAATAAAATTTGTTAATCTTTCGACGAAAGAAATTGAATTGATTTTTGTCGTTTACGTAACGACCGCAGCTTAAACCTTCTGCTATTATTCTAACGTTTTGTTGTAAAGTTTGCCTGAAAAGCCAATAGATAACGCTGTCCGTCTTTTCTATCGGTTTATCAAGGCAGAAGGCACTACTTATTTTGGATCTTTTCAAGTTTTTAAAGACAGGCAGCTTTGAAATAAAGCATGATGCTTTGTCGAGCCAAGATTAGCGCGTTTTCATTCTAACTAATTTATTCCGCCTTGAATGAAATAATGAGCGAAGCGTTTAACAATAGATCCGAAGAAAAAATTGAATCATACTTTTTTTTTACTCAATAGCACGTCGATCCCCTTTTAATTTGAGATTCGTCCGTACGCAGAGAGGAAGAGAATGCAACTCTACCTCGAACTCTACTACTCGGGCGTCTCTTATCGGAGATCGGCGCGAGCGGTGAGACGGGATATAATATGCTCGTTGCTAAGGCCGTTCGCCCCGAAGGGAGCGAGTCGTCCGTAACGTGCCCAGCTACCGAGACGTCCGGGGAGGCCGCGCAACTTCCTCCAACTGAGCCGCGCGTTGCTTTTTCTATATTATTTGGCAAGAGCGCCATCTCAAGAGCGTCCGATTTTTCTCAGATTTTTAAGACAACTGTCCAGTATGCTGATTTCCTCGAGTTGCGCCATTTACAGACTATTCGATTATCGATCCGGGGACGTGATACACCGCGAGCGATCAGCAGAAAGTATAGCAGGCTCTCTGAGGCTTTGTTCCAGGGCTGCTCGACGTGACTCGACGAGCATGAAGCCTCGAGTGCGTACTACATAATGCATGCTCATTGAGGAAGACGCGCACGGCTCTCTTACGAAATAATAGCTCGACTCCTTGCCTATACATTCACGGTGCCTTCATTCACTCGAGAGATTTCTTTTACTTTAATTTTATTGCACTTATCAATAGGAGCGGACTTTGCAGTCTATTCGAAGCTTCAAATATTTCGTTTGGGACTAATTTCAATTGCCTTTTGCCTACAATAAAAAAAGGTAAGGCGATTACTATTGATACTAAACAGGATGCAAGTGGTGCATTTACATAATTTCAGCTCGATAGGTATCAGCCTAATGTTAAATGAACTGCCAGTATGAGAGAAATCTTGGAACGGAAATTTTTCCTAATAAACAACTCGCTTGTGTACAGCACATCGTCGATACTGAAAAGACGCTCGAAGCATTTTCCCAGCCCAGCAAAGCCATTTGCAAACAAGGAACACGTCGGGCTCTTTCCGCGTTCACTCGGGCGAGTTCCGCAACGCTCAGCGCGCGATTTTTCGGCGGAGAAAAATCGACACGCGGGGAGTTGCGTGCATGAGGAACGAAACCGCGCGCGAGTCTCCCTCGCGTTGCGCAACTTACTTGCGTAAGAAGCTCGAGGCATTTTCGCGGGGAAGATGCTAAGTCCTCCACGCAGCCGCCACTTATTCTCGCTAATCGGAGGAACCACCTGACGATTTTGTCTTTCGCAGCGAGAACTCGACCATTTTTTACCTTCCTTATACTGACATTTTCAATTTTACTTTATTTTTCTCACTTACTGCTGTCAACATAACTGTTCAATGGATCATTGTGGAAGATTATGACCAATTATTCCAATTGCTATTACTTTTTTAAATTCGTTAAATAGCCGTAATATGATATAAGTAGTAATGAAAATTAAGCTTCTGTACTAAATCTTTAGGCCGCCAAAAGAGCACTGCAGTCTAAAGCTCGGAGCAGCTGCTGCTTTATTCGAATTTTACAAAATACCTCGCGGTCTGGCAAAAAAAATATCCTAAAATTCATTCTAAGAAATTCAGCCAATTTTTTACTGTTATTTTGCTACTCAGGGAAATTCTTGCAGACCGTGCTTCAAGAATTGAAAGCCGCGAGATCGAAGCGTGAAGGATGAATCTCGTCTTTCATCAGGAAATATCTCCACAGCAGTCTATCAAAATTTATGACCCGAAATTTTTATAGCCTTTTTCAGTCTTGCGACATTAAAAACTGTACAGTATACTGACCAGACACAAGCTTCGCAAAAAACAAAGAAAACTTAACGTATTTAGATTAAGGAGTGACATAATTTTTCAATCAATTCTAATTGATCAAGCCTATATTTGGACGTATTATTTCAAGATTACCTCCGCACTCACTCCACTCTTTTCGATGGGAACGTTTTACGCTTCCTTGATATTTTTTCGCATAACAAAAACATTAATATTGCCGCATCTTGTTGACAAAGTTGCGCGGAATTTAGCACTCATGTTTTTCCTGGTACTACCGAATTCATCTGATCGATCGATTGCCTAACGCGGCGTCGCAAAAAAGAGCGCGCGGCTTGCATAATTGAATAATAAAGGAAAGAAAAAAAGCAGGCGTTGCGATCAATTAATAAATTTAGCCAGACAAAGTTTCGCAATCAGGAGAGAGAATCCGATGACGTAACCACTTGCGGCGATCGGTGAAAGCATCATCGAGATCGAACCAAAGGTTTTCCAAAGTGCGCATGAGGATTGTAGTGTTCCGGCGACGCAGCCGAGTTCAAATTCAAGGTGCGCGCTAGTAAAATTACGATGACGACTGCAAAATCAGCCATTAGTCTGCACGCTATGCTACCTGCTACGCTAAATCTTTTGGGTAAAAAGAAAAATACCTTTGTATCCATGAAACAACAAAAATAACAACTACATTAAAAAGTTCTCTCTCATAAAGACTTGTTATCGAGCGACGAAAAAGAATCGAAATAAAACTTTACGATCTATAAACGGAATGTTTTGCAATCGTACAAAAAAGACAATAAAAAAGATTTTCATAGCTAGTAAAAAGCGTGTCAGTGCGAACAGGAGAAAAATTGAGCTAATGACAAAAAGACGGCTAATGGTCGTCAATCAGCTAATTCGAGCTGATTCAATTCGGCCGAAGCTCTCCACTTGTACTTTCTTTCAAAGCGAGATTTGCAGAGGTCCCGTGGAACCATAGTCTCCACTTCTCCGCTTTCCTAGTCCGCGCTGCAAGCAGGTGCCACCTTCTAATTTTCCATCATTTCCTTATCGTTTGGAGTTAGTCCCGAGCGAATTGCGAGCGATTATCTGAATCACAATGAACCGGACCATAGGACGCAATTATCCACGGTTCTTCCTCATTATACGAACTTAGCTTTTACGTGTGATAGATGATATCGCGGCGAGTGACTCCTATTGTTTCTCACCATTACAGCGGCATTTTATTCAAAATAAATTGACAATTAGAGCGTTAAAATCAAAGTTCATTTCTTTCTACTTTTTCGCTATCACATGGAAGTTGAACTTTTCAATAACCTTCTTGACAAACGCGACATTGCCCGTGCTAATTAAAGTGCACAGCGAAGCAACTTAAAAAAATATTTTGACTCTTTTAATGAATTTTTTTTGCGATGACGTGTAAAATTGCGTCACAGAAAATACGAGTAAAAAAACATGTGGAAATTGTTATGCACTCCGAACGCACTTGCGCTTTAACAATGCACACTCGAGTTACATTCTTTATCCATCCGAGTTGCGTAACTGTTATATAAATTAAAAATAAGGTTAAGGATCGTTTCAATGAAATAACTCCCTTCATCCCTCACAGTCCCGCAAAATAAACGTTTTGATGTAGTGCATTAGTGCGACGCCAGTTGGGCCCCCAAAGCCGAAAAGCGCACGAAAATGCGTGGATCGATGCACGAGTACGAACGCTCGTAATAACCCAGAATTTGTAGGAGAAATAAATTTTCATTGGAATAATCTTGCTCTTCTTTTACTTTCTGCAAAAGAAGTTAAATCTGAGTTAAGAGCTAAGTTTCTCCTGCAACAGCCACACCCCAGATGTAAACTCTGACGGAGTCTTCGCACGGACTGAAGGCTGAAGATACACGCACGTTTCCTCGTGTTGCGAAAGAGACGCATTCTTTGTCGTGACTCTGGGCCGCGCTCGCACCTCCTATCTCGGCGATATTGCAGCGCGATCGCTCTTTCCGCGCCGACGAGATTTATGCCGTTGATAAAGGACCCTCCATGTGTTTTCCGTGTGAATTACTGATTTATTTTCTATTATCTTGACTCGATGCGAGTTTTGACGCTGATTAAAGAGTTTGAATTATTTGCTTCATTAGAGTTCCTGCCTCTCAGCGGGGCATGTGTTGCGCAACGGATGAAAATTCGACGTTGCTGTCGCCGCGATCGACACCGGAATCGATGCTTTCGCACGACATTGCTTCCTTTGACGGCAGCTCTTGCAAATTGAATGGGCCCGTTATGTGCAGAAAAAGGAATCGTCTATAGTTTAGTATTAGTATTACTTTCGCGGTTTTGACAAATAAATTGGGTTACAGTTTCTTTTACATTTTTTATTATTATTTCAAAACCAAAGAAAGATTTAAGAAAAAGCGCGAAGTGGCACTATTTATATAATAGCGTAAACCTGATCTTCCGAATTTTATTCCAAATCATTCCAGAAAATTAACATGTAAATATATTAGTTATTAAATTGAAATCAGATGGCTTTTTCGAAAATTTATTTTGATTTTTAAATGAATCAAGAAAATATCAATGCCGGTATAACAGATTTCTACAACCATGAGTTTACTTTTCCTATTATACTATCAACATTTAAATATAAATGCCTATATAGTGTAGGTAATAAATCGTATGGATAATAAGTCAAAATTTCTGAACCAACCTCGTATTGATGAAGAAGCATATAAAATTTATCAAAACTGTGAGTTCAAAGACAATATTTATCACCCTTTCAATAAAATAAAGCTTATTTAAAATTGAGAAAAACACGAAAAGAAATGAAATGTGTAATTTTGAATCTTATGCAAGATCGAAGATTTTAAATAATGTGGTCCTTTGTCCACTCAGCTGCAACAGAAAGGAAATAATAATTGTCAATCAGAAATCAACAATTTAATTATTATGCTTTAATTATTGTACCTGTCAGTTAAAATTAAAACTGCATTTAGAAACTCATAACTACCATTCCCATTACTCTATAAAACAGTGAGGTAGCAAAGAATCAAAGAAACGACAATAAAGCTCTCAACGAGTTAATTAAACAAATGTGTCAACGAAAGAAATCTCCTCAATTAAATTCTCTCTCATTCTCATGCTTCGTGCCTGAAGAAGACACACGTACCGTTTTAGATGAAGGTTATCTCAAAATGAGAAGAATTTAACTTGTTTGGGTCACAGATTTAATTAAAACTTTGTTTTAAAAATGCTTTAAAATTCAAAAAGTTGCAATAAAATTTGCAAGCCAAATAAGTGCTCTCTGTTAATTTACTTGACTGGTTGTACAATTTTTGTATTCACTCAAATCCACACACGTAGACGAAAAGAAGTTTAAAAATTGTATTGGTGCAAGTGTACCTTATGGAGCGAAGATGAAAGGCGAGCTGCAGGTGAATTCTCTTTTGACGGAGGGGAGAAGGAAGGTGGCCGACGAGGGAAAAAAGCAGTGTCTTATGCAAATCGTTTGACATTCACTTCCTCTACGGTTCGACCGCGAAACGCACGCTTACGTTCGCTTTTCACCCAATTCCCGACTCGTTTTCTCAGGCAGTCGTATGCTTTATGGAATGGCTGCAGAGTGTATTAACGCACTACCCAAACGACCGAATACTAGCTTATTGAAAATCATAAGAGCTTGAAATTGGTACTCTGGAGAGTCGGAAACTCGGGAGGTTTTAGCATTTTCTCTTCGTCGAGTTAATTAATCTTTCGGAAAATTAATAGAAGGAAACACCTAACTAATGCTTAGTGGATGCTGAATTTACGAGTATTAAAATAATATGAAATATATTAATGCAATTCAATATTGGCTGATAAATACAAATTTTTTATAATCAAACGATCTTATATGCGTTTGAAGTTTGCATCGTTGTAATGCAACGAAAATATCAATTTTTTTTTTTTTTTTTAAATGGTAAAGGGTCAATTGCTATTAACAAATTATACCGTCCCAAGTCAATAGCAATTGATTTTCACCCCCAAAACACCCCCAAAAAGGC
>JAWWEN010000002.1:3988315-4023144 GCA_035582955.1 Sycophila texana
TTTCCGTTGCATTACACTTTTCTTGGCCTAGCCCCTGCGCCGTAACGCGACATAAGGAACTTCGTTCCAAAAAAAAAAACAATTGATGGTTTCAGCGCACGTCAAGTGTCAGCGCATCCTGCGCGAAGGCAACTGGTAATACAGGCGTGATTTCACGGTGAAACATTTTCAGGAGGGACTAGCTCTATTTCTTCAAATAAAAAAGACGAAAAAAATGTTGCTTATCTAATTGGACCGTTGAATTTGTTAAAAAATTCCCGTATATATTATTACTTAGCCCATAACTTTTTGAAGAAGAAATTGCAGTAAAAAATAAATTTCCTTGATAATGAAAAATAACAAGTGCTCCTCGCAAAGCATATGGTCCTCAATCGCATATGTCATTGGTCGTAGCGGTAGTTCAATGTGCACGATCATTTGTAAAATGACAGGCCAGGAGGTGCGAGGACTTGCAATTAAGAATGACGTCGGCGGCTTTTATGAGAAATTCAAAGTAATTCATCCGTAACAATCGACATCTTCCGCGCTGTACCGACAATGGCGTTATTTTTTCTGTCACGAAATTGCACGCGCAACTTTTCTCCGAGAGTAATTTATATTTATTTGCTCGCTGAACGAATGATCGTTTGTTTTACCTCGTTTGTCTTGAAAATCATAAAATTTCATTAGATAAGACATATAAATTTGAATGGATAAGCTGTGAGTCTGTTCGTCTAAATAAAGGCGGCAGCAAGGGCCGGTAGGTCGCGCACGTCGTCGTTTCCGGCGGCAGCGCCGGAAGCGCGCGGCTAACCCGGCGTCGCGCGCAACGCATAATTGAGCAATTGGAAATCGCCGGGGTTTCAATCGCTCGGCCCTCCCTCCGCTTCTCGTTCTTTCTTTCTCTGCCTCGACAGCTCGCCTTTCTCACCAGCGATTATTACGCGTACCTGGCCTTTTGAAAACCTCCCCGCGAGAGCGAGTTAATAGCACGTCGTTTCTGCCGTTTCTGCAAGGCAAGCGCGCGCCTCATATCCCCCGGCGGAGAAGCGGAATAAAAAGCCAGTGACTCGACGCGAAAGCGCTCGGTCTATTTGTCAATGATGGCTCTACGCGCTGAGCTAATGGCCAAGAATTTGACTCGAAATGAAAGCAGCTTCGGTGAATTCGAAATTCAGGCTTACGAGCTCGGGAATGCGTTATTCCACTTTTCAACCTGCTAATTATTCCGACACTTATCAATGCCACTTAATATTTTCTTCTACATGCATTCAATTTCTAAATCAAATTGAGTGCTTTAAAGTAGAAAATGAATATTCGCAATCGTCCGTAAAAGGAAAAACATTCGTTCATTTATAAATTCATACCTATATACATGTGTGAAATAAATTTATTAACAGGATTCAAGGTCTACAGTTTAAATGCTTCGAAAAATCTGGCTATCAATATTTCAATAGAGGATTAAAAACTTTCAAGAATGAAGAAAGCAATATGAAAATAAAAACATAAACAGGCGATTTTCTCAGCTATTTTAAATGTATCGGAGATATATTATCGGGAGTACATCCCTGGTATGAAATTCGCGCTCACCTTGACGAACCCATCCGTCTGTTGCTTGGAAAAAAATTCTTTTGACGCATAATAAATGATAAAGGAAAAAAATACGAGGGAAAGAATAGTACACCGAAAAAAAAGTAATTCTTACTATTTCGCAATAATAATATCTGCTAGACCAGAAAAAGTAGATACTGCTTTGCAAAATCAATAAAATTTAAATCACGTGACGAAATCATGTGACTAAATCACGTGATTATTTTAGACTGGGCGGTGTATCCCGAGTTCCACGCATAGGCAAAAATTCGTGTAAAAGTGGTTTTTAATTTTTTCGACTACCTTCTACCACCTGTAAAAATCTGAAAAAATTCACACACTTTCGCCTTATTACAGAAAATATTCCTAAATTCTTTTGAAGTTGCAGGTCTGAACCGCGAAAAATGGCGTCAAATTAAAATTTTCAAATGGCACTTTATAGAACTCAAAAAATTCTACAATTTGAAAAAAAAAAACGTTTTTCTAGCTTAAAAATTGACCGAAATATCGTTAAAAAACCAAAAAAACACTAATTGTCCTGCCATTTTGTCCCAAGTGGGTCTGAAGTTATTAGCTAAAAATTTAGGTGAATTCATAACTTTTGATGACAAAAAGGTCCACCAAGCGCGAATTAAGATTGAGTCAAGGGTACTTTTGACATGCAAACCCGGCTGGGCTCTTTTTGTCGGGTACCCCCGCGATAAGATGAAGAAAAGGAGGCCGCAACAGGTGGTTCGCCGATGTACGCCGGGCGAAAGGAAAACGATCGAGGAAATCAGATCGACCCTCGGCCGACGCCGAAGGCCGCGACGCGACTTTAATTAATTAACGGCTTCGGGTGTCTTTCGGTGTCACGGACGCACCGCTAAACTTATAAATAAGTTTAATTGTAAAAGCGGCCCTCAATGATCGAGCCTGCCGATAAATCGCGCATCTTCTTCTTTTAAGAAGGGTATATATTTTTTTTTCTCTCTACAAGACGAGCATTCCTTGCCGATGTATCGCCGGCGGCTTCGCAAACATATATTGACTCCTTTTAGATCTTCTTTTGACGAGACTCGCACTCGTCGTACCGTGATTTTCTACTTTAATGAGAAAGTCGAGGAACTCCTTGGGATCTTGCCGTGAGCCGCAATAACTCCGTGATCTTATGTGAGCTTAACGATAATTAATGCTAGCTATGACGCCGGAATCATCGCTGATTCTAGCTTATTTTCTGTTGCTTTCATTATTAATTAAATACAAATTCTCTTTTCTTTCTATGCATAAAATGTTTAAGCCTGTACTCTGCAGGCATCTAAGCTCACCAACAAAATCCTCATCTATATTCAAATTAATGTAGTCAATAATGAAATTGTTTTAAATGTTTTAAAATTTTATTGATGAACAAGTATAGAGTAACTTTTGCAATGATTAATTTGAAATTAGAAATGTTAGAATAAGCCGAAAGCAAAAATTTACAAAACAATTAGCGCAATTCGATAGCTAATCCAATTAAAATAAGAAACTGCTTTGGTACATCAGCTTTCTTCCGTCTGATGCCGACGAGAGACAAGGCGAAATAGTCTTGACTAGATCCGCGGAGAGGAGGCAGGACGGATGTGAATGTGAGCCGACGAGAGCGAAAAGACAATAGCTAATTCGAAGAGATATCCTTCCTCCAGGTGCAACTGTTCCATTGTCCGACGGCGCTTCTGGCCGACAAAAATTCAGATTGGAGAGAGGCGAAACGCGACGTCTCATCAAACTGATGGCTAATCTCTTTAATTCGCGTGTTCGGGTGTTAGCTGATATTAAGAAAAGGGAAAATTAAAAGCCCCGAAGAATAAAGCTTGTCGAGGTAGAGAAGCAAGAAAGGCGTTGGTACAAAGCTAGAAAGAACCGAGGAAAAAGCGCTCACTATAACTCCGACACTCGCGTCCAATATCGAAGCCGACAAGCGATTCAAAAGAGAAAAAATGAATGAAAAAAGGAGCCGAGCACAGGGCACCCTCACGAATTCCTCGTCGATTTTCCCCGGAGGCTGGTAGCGAGCGACACATACTTGAAATTTTTCGCAGTTGGAAACAAAGCAATTGCGCCCCGGAGGCATTACACGCGCTTGTTAGCGCGCCCCTGGCTCTCGGGCTCAATTTAAGGCGACGCGTAAGTTTCTCACGGGAAAACAATACAAATAAAGCGCGAGCCGGAGGAGAGCCCAAGGACTGGTTATATCGGTTTCGCGAGATCGATTCGCGTCGATTTCCACGGGGATATCTCGTTAGAGTGCGACGCACGCGCGTGCGCTGCTGCTCGCAAGCAAGGGCACCGATAGGAGAATAGTCGCTTCTTCCTTAGTTCGCTAGTTTAATTCAGATACTTTAAGAGAGGTATGTATGCAATAAAAGAGAAATTAAAAAACTGAAGAGAAAACTGCCAGACCCTCTGGATGCCTCCCGGAGGCATTCCGACGTCCCCGCGCGCGCCACGATCTTGATGCGGCGAAGGTCAGCCGAAGGAAGTGGGCGCTTGCGAATAATCGATCGTGCGATAATAATCCTTTTCGCGTGAGGTCTTCCCCTCTCGCTCTCGTAAATTTATTATCGACACACAATAATTAAGAAGCCATCGTGCACCATTAACTTAATCCATGACTCGAGGAAACGTCTTCCTTTGAAAAGTATTTAAAATGCAATATACTTAAGTGAGGATTTTTCAAGGGAATGAAAAATGAAAAATCTAAAGTTCCCGAGCAAAAGAAGAATGCTGCAATTAGGTTATTTAGATGTGTATTTTGCAATGCTTGCGCCTCCGATGCGCGGGCGACTCATTGAAAGCGCTCTATAAAATCAATCCTTTACAGTTAAAGAAGTCGAGCACGACGCTGGCCCCTCCGCCAGTCCCCTTTGCAATTATGCATACGAAACTCCCATTGTAGAGGCGTAAAAAAAGCACGCGGAGCGGTATATCGGGGGCCATGAGCGCGTCGGAAGATCCGCGAGCTAACGGACTCGTTTGCATGCAAATTGGAGGTATTCTCTCACAATTTTCATCGCGCGCGAGTGTTAGGCGCGGGTACAGTTAGGCTCCCGCGAGAGGAAGGGACCTCCTTTACGCGGCCCACCTCCTTTTTCCTTCTCTCTCCGCTGCACTTTACTTCCGAGGAGCTAATTCACTCAGTTATAAACGGAATAGATACTGGAATTTTCATATAATGCAATTACATATTAGAATGGACAAGTTTAGAAAATGTAAAACAGCTGCTGTAAGAACGCGAGCAGCTTTTAGGAGGATGCTCAAGCGAACGGAGCGGAGGGGATAATCGCGCGATTCCCACGGAGTCCAACGAGAAGGCGCTCGCTCGAGCGAAAAATTAAGCTTCGCGCGATGATGCGCCCGTCGCCCTGTGGACTGGACTCGAGGAGTTTCATGCTCGTTAGCGATTTGCCGCCGGGCGACCGGCAAAAACCGACAATTACCTTGGGGAGACAGCGGCGCAAGGAAATTGCCACCTTTCTTCACGTCTGCTTACGGGAAGCTGTATTTCCTACATTTTTCACCTATATATTGAAATTTTTCAAAATATTCAATCGAACCACGCTAGAGGAAAAGTTTACGCGACACGGGAAAGGCAGACTTTATAATTATGATTTAATAGTTTTGTCCTAGATGTTACGAGGTAATATAATTATTACCGCACTCTACAGTTAAAAGCTCTTTACTGTCGGCTCGTAAATAAAGAGACGTTATATGCATAGGGTAACTGTTTAAAAAAAAAAATCTTGAATTTTTGCAAGAAAAAATATAAACTAAATGGTAAGTAATATATGAAAAAGATTTTCAGAAAATTTTTTACGCGCCTGTATAATATACCTATTCTTACTCTTTTTTTTTTTTTAATAAAACACGAAATAATTGAACAGACGTGCGTTCTTTTGGGTGTCTTCTTAAATTCTCCTCGTCGTCCAGCTTTCACTTTCCTCGAGTGTAGTTTTCCATAATGCTCAATGTAAAGCTTTTATATTAATTTCCTCCGCGGAATCAGTCTTGCATCGCCACTCGGTCTCTTCGCTCCTTAACAAACCTCAAATTTTCATTTGCACAAAAGCGTCTAACTGAACAGGACATTACTGCGGAACTTGTTGATAAGGAGTACTTAAGGCTACCCCGTACACATAATACAGTACTAAATTTAGCTCGAAATTTAGTCTGCAGAGGAGAAGTACTCTACTGCATACGTGTCGTTTCGTTCGACAGCTTTTGTCAATTAGTAAAATATTTACTTTAAAATGTGTGCTCAAATTGAAGTAATGAGATTAAAATATTTTTTATTGTAATTACAAGGACACTGGACGAAATAAAAATATTATGAAAAATTAATAAATATTAGGCAAGAAACGAAATGTTTTGCAGAGCCCAATAAATGAAGATTCTTAAAGTGTTCGTAAAAGAAAGTCAGGAGGGAATGAACTCACGTGTGCTTGCGGGGCAGAGTGGCAACATTGACGGCCTCGGTGTACCTAGGCTCGCTGGCTTCCCTCTTCGACGACGAGGCGGAGCGTCGCCGGTGGCTTTGTGCCTCTACGCACGCGCCCTGCGTGAAACTGTAGGTGCGCCTCTTCTTCAGGCACAGCATGATTTAGCCGCTTCCTCGATCCTCACTTCTCTTCGATGGGACCTGCGCGACGATATCGACGTCGGTGCGCGCACCGTAAACACACTCTCATTTCCTCTCCTCCTTCTGAGCGGAGGCACCTCGCCGACGAATTCCGGACCTATGCCTGCCGAAGGGGATTACGTTATGTACATGTAAAAGTATTAAAGAAGCCTTTTTTCTTCTCTATCGGACTATCTATCTTTCTCCCCCCCTCCTTTCTCTCTCCAACTGAGGCTTTTCAGACGCGACTCGTCAATCCTCCGAGATCTTTCTGATGGAATGTAAAGTCCTGCTAGCGCGAGGCAAGGTTCATTGTGTTTTTTTTTTTTTTTTTATAAATGCGCGTCGAATATTAATAATGCACTATACGCTATAGACTTTTAATTAGTTAGAAAAAGTACAAAGGAGAGATTGTAAGATTTAGGAAAAATGTTTGAATGCGTGCTTATTAAAAATAAAGTTGCATTAATCGTTGATACTATGTTTTAAGCGCCATACGTAATATACTGCAGTTGGAGAAATTCGATTGATGAAATATAAAAGAAGACACTAGAGTACGCATAGAAGCTACACTTGTTGGAAGAGTCGGGCGCATAACTCGACTCTTCCGGCGCGATGCCGGCCTCGCGTGAATGAACGACTCGCGTCAGACTCGCACCGACGCTATAACTGTACTGAGGCGCTCGGGCCCTCTCGGAGCCCAAGCTGCAGCTGCGCCGGCGACGCACCTGCGCGCGTGCGCCCGGAGTAGGAGAGGATACTGACCGAGAGATAAGCAGGGCCGCGATCGCGTAATTGACTCCAGGAACTGGCTCCGCCTGTACCTTCCGAGTCGCGTGGCTCCGAAAATCGATGCGCGCGCGGCTGGATTATGAAAAGAGCGTTAAGCGATATCGCCTGTTTTTCTTTTTCTCCTACATTTTTCATTGTGCATTTTAGTAATTTTCAATTGTTTGCGATTGTTACTCTCCAGTTAAAAGTTTGCTCCATCACTACACGATTAACTTTTCCTTCTAGCTTAATTTATCCTCTTTCCAACGAGTGGAAGCCGATCAATCAATTTCACTCTCTATGCGATTTAAAACTTCAATGCGCGAGTTTCAACGAATTTGTTATATTATCTTTTACGCGACGCAAGCGTACCGCGTAAAGTTTTTAAATAACACTCTTGTCCCAAATCTATAAGTTAAAAAACGTTCATGATATATGCATTCTGCCCTGAGACAGTTCTAGAAACTATTGATAACAGATAAGTTTCTCGTGAAAGATGAAACATGAATCGATAGGTGCTACTTTTGACGGAGCGCATAAAAATATACATTTAAAAGATCGATATATTGAATTATATAATGAAAACTACAATGATATTTACTTGGCATATCGGATCGTCGAGCGACTTTAATTTACTAATCGTAAAAAAGTAAAAAAATTTGTTTTGCTCCGCTGATTGCAACAGTAACACTTCCCCGGCCAACGCAGGTATAAATATTTGCTTGCAAGTTAGACGGGCGACCAAGCGCGATAGCATATAGCATACGGGTCTGCATTTATATATATATATATAAGAATATTTAAGTTACAAGTATACAAGTTAAAAAATGCCAAGTACGTTAAAAAAGATTCTTTGCGTTCTGCTCTCCGCAATAATGTTCTCTCCCTTTCATTCATGAATTCGCTCGCATACTTTCCATTCCAGCCTCCTCTCTCCTCGGAGCTAATTCTCGCTCGAAGCCGCGGGAGGACGAGTCTCTCTTCGAGCAAGTGCAGAAGCAAGTGCAGTTATGTTGGACTGACCGCTAGCGAGAGTCACGAGCCCGGTTTTATCGGAGGATGCCCTGGCGGCTTTCTTCCCGTTGGCGAGTAAGAGCCACGGAATGCGCGAAAGATCGGATTTCGATCGCGAATTGCCCCCAAGGTGCTGCGGCGTCTAATGCGGAAACCGCTAGGTCGTAAGCAACTTTATCTGGAATCGGCCTTGGAGAAGTCTTTCATGGATAAAATTTATCGTCATAAATTCTGGAATAGTACATCAAGCCAAAATAAAATTAAAAGCACGAGTCGTTCGGTACTCACTGGTCATAATAAAAGTTAATTGATGCCTACTAAAAAGGACAATTAAATTTCATGAGCACCGCGATGCAAGGCCCATATCGTACGGGGCTACGATCTTATCTAACTGAGGCGTAATTGCGCGAGCGAAGCAGTATAAGAATCGACTGCAGCCGCGGGGAAAGGCCAGCAACCACGTTGCATGGAGACCGGTAGTATTATGCAACGGAAGTGAATGCTTGTCAAGGGCGCAGGCTCCCGGCACTGCCAGCGCAGGGCCGATCGACAACGATTTCGTACCGATGGAGTCAAAGATTACTGCTTCATGTTCTTGCGAAATATTTCAAAAGCAAACATTCTATTCTTTAAAAAAGGATTTTCAGAGGATAAAAAGAAGCTTACTTTTTTTAAATTAACAAAACTGTATATGTGCTATTATGGTCAGAATCGAGTACTTGTCGTAATTCGAGCGAAAACTGGCGCAGAGAAGTGAAAATCTAATCGAGCGCTATAATTCTATGAAAGCTTTGCATGCATTTTCTCACATCAGATTCCAGTAAAATAGCAGACTTCTAAACTGCACGAAATTATATTGCTCGCGATAGCAAGATAGATTTGCACTTGGATCGGTTCGGCAAAGAAAACGTAAAAAGTATTCGTTACATGCGTCCGTCCTCTCTTTATTATTTCTTTTCCGAAAATGCGCTCGATAAAAAGGAGAACAACGATCGTCATAATAACTTTTGCGCGCGCGATACACGAAAAAGCAAAAGAGACCAAGTGACAAATTATTTCCGATGGCTGTTGGCGCGCGGAAAAGAATTTTAATACCGAGAGCTTAAGAGGCGGATTGACGTGAGGTTCGAACGATCCATGAAGCACAGCAAAAAAAATACCAGCTTTGGCCTGTCAAGGTTACGGTACTTTCTTTACCAACACCATCTTTTACACGAAACACTTAATTCGCGCAAAGATTTTATTCGCAGCCATGCGAACAGGATGTGTACGATCCGTTGTGAATTGGTCTCGGTCTTAGCAATTTAATAAGATTTCTTTTGACAGAAACCAAGTTAGTGGTCTCTTTCCAATCGGAATCAATACGAGTGTTTTTATTTGTTTTGACCATCGCTAGGTACTATTTGTTTTTTTTTTTTTTTTTTTTTTAAATCTAACTTAAATATGCTTGAAAATTACATTTCAATTGGTCAAAAATTATTTGCATTTTCAACGCCAATAATATCGAGAAAAACTGTAACTTTTTATTATATCGTATTAAAATTCCCATATTTCTTCGCAAATAAAAAAGGGGAATAGTAATTTAAAAAAAAAAAAAAAACTAGGCAATTTTGTACCGTTGGAATAAAAGTACGAATCTAGGACTCCGCCCGCAGAGTTTGCCGTGTGCAGATTCCGCGGGTCCCTTAATGCAAACAACACTCCAAATCCGTAAACGTAAAGAAGAACGTCGTCGCCGTCGAAACAAAGCTTGCGGAAAGAGTATAGCGGCGAACGGCGTTTACGGACCATTAGTTATCCGTTTCGACGAGAGAGAGAGGGAGAGAGAGAGAAATGTATTGTATATATAAAAAGGAAGGCGCATGGCGCAACGACCGGTCGAATTTAAAGTGTACCGCTCGGCTCGAGTCCGCGTTCTCATAATACATATGGACGAGGCTAGTCCGGCCGTGCAATTGCGTTCGAGTCCGAGAGTCCGCGAGAAAATGTTGAGAGGGAGGGGGGAGAGCAAAGGTATTTCTCAAGGCCATTACTTTGCTGTTAAGCCGGAGCCAACATCTTATGCACTCGCACACAGAGCGACAGAGCTATGCGCTCAGCTGTACAGTGGGCAGCCGTGTGATTTAGCCAACGGTCTTAACTATGCGTTCAGCTGTGACGTAGCTCGATTGAGATTTTGCGATTCTGGTAGGCGGTAAACGTCCAGGGCTTCCTCTCCTGCGCCTTTTATAGTCGAATAATTGACAGGAGGCGGTGAGTTCTCGAGAGACATCTTACTGGATAGCTTGAGCCGCGAACATACCGCCTACCCCTTTGACATTTTTTTATACCTATTATACAAGAGAAATTCCTCCTCTCCCCAAGGAGTGATGCTCGCTCGGAAAGAGTGAAATGCACGTCGCCTGACAGTTGCTTGCTGGAGACTCGTTAATTGGCTGATGCCGAGCCAACGATTTGAACCATTATGAACTCTCTTTATTTATTATTATTCTAGCTGAATTAACACCGGTTTATAATATTTGGTACTTTTTATAAAAACAATTGATCCCGGTAGGCAATATTAGCAGAGGAGCCGATTTTCTAATTTTTATAAACTATGATCATCTTAGAAGTCAATGCGTTGCTCCTTTTTCACCGCTTCAGTAAGATAAGGACATTTTAGCAAAATCTTTAAATTCTAAATACTGTACATGTGGTGTATTAGACGTTTAACCGAGCAATCGAATACGTATAGGAATAAAAAAAATTGAAGGGTAGTGGCGCAACAAGACAGAAAGGGGGCTAAAAAAGAAATAATTGTTCATCGCTACGATTATTCCAACTGATCGTCTAAGCTTGAATAAAAAAAAACTATTTGCTTACCGGCAAAGAAGTAATTAGCGAACTCCTGAAGGGCCGAGTGTTGAATCAGTACCGCCTCGCGTCATTCTCGCCGCAAGCCACATAGCCAACTTAAGTTACTTATATAGGCTCTCGAACTTTCCTCCCCCCGGAAACAAAGTGAGGAACAATAGGCGGCCTTCCCGCGTACCTACAACTCCAATCGCAGCGGCAATTAAGAACGGCGATTCCAGGTTACAAGATTATTATGTCACGGGACTCTTAGTGCAGAAATCATAGGAGCACGCGCGCGCGCACCGGATAATGCGTCCGTCCCGCGCGACCACCCGGCGTACACTGAGCAAACAGCAAAGGGGATCCAACGGCCGAGCCGCCGAGCCGTCGGTTCCGGGAATCCGCGCGCCGTTATAGAAAAGGAGAATACATAGTTGAAAAATCCTTCTATACAATCTTAATACTTTCAGCATTTTCACTCTCCATTTTTCTTATTCTTCGCTTGCGGTGACGCTTCGTTCCGGAGCATATTCAGCTAGATAATGATAAAATATTTAAAGTCAACAATAGTGGAGAACTTTTAAAACATTTTGCGAAATCATTAAAATTATTTAGTTAGGTAGGTAACATTAATAAATAACCAATTTTTTTATTTTTTTTTATACCTATCGTGTATATATTACGTAAATACAATTGATATAAAACTTTTCTCGCTGGAATTAATGGTAATACAATAAAATTGTATATATCAGATCGATTTATAAATAGTATTAAATTACGTTGATTCAGGCAGATCAACAGAAGATTCAGTAATTGAATGCATCCTCGACTTCCCTGTGCTTTACGGTACATGCGCGGTGTACCCTTCAGATAAATAAATCGTGTCTAATTGACGGCAGGGGACACAAACTCGTGTAATATAAAAAGGTTCGCTTATACGTTATTCGCGTACATAGATATCTATTCTGCCATACTTGTACGTTTTTTCTTATTTTTTTTTTTATATAGGAAAATGAACAAGTTTCTTCTGATCATCCATATCCCAGCCGATTGTCTGTGATTGATAAAAATATTATCTCCTACACGGTTTTTTCTTATTCTTTCGGTATTCGTTCGAAAGATATATGCGATAGTAGTAGTTATATACGTAAAGAAGAGCTGCTTATTCTCTGATTTTATTTTCTGCTTCAAACACCGCTTCGAAGGCTCGACTTGAGTCACCATCCAAACAAAACTACGTTTATCTATAGAAGGCAATTCGTTCTTCGAATTCGACCGAGAGAATCTAATGCTCTATAAGTACAGCAGTTACGCGAGCATCCTAGTACACTTTTTCTTCCTTATTCTCTTCGATCAAAGACGATAAACATTTTTGAAAAAATAGTTCTTTGTATGGTTAGGTTTCGACTAACTAATGATATTTACAGAAAGCTAGCAAAGTAGAAAAATTCAGGTAGGCTTCTACCTAGTTTGTCATTGGTTTTCACTAGGTGATTCATTTAGGCTTGCCAGGAGCTCAGTCCCCTTTTTGGTTATATTATTAAAGAAAAACTTAACCTATATGAAAATGAATACAAGTCAAGTGCAAAATATTAATGTACACGTACAATGATCAAGTTTTATTTAGGCGTTAAAAAGGCCTGACAGTCAAAAGCGATATATCAAAAAAATTTTCGAAAAAATTGGCACATCAGGCAAAATTTCATTAAAACACCATCATGTGAGTTTTTTGTCCGCACGACCTTATAATTATATTGCGTGTTATTATTAATATACAAAACTTTCCATCCGGGCACTAGATTTCAGCGAACTAAATCTAAATAAAGAGGATAAAGCGCATTTTTACCACATTCTTACAAACATAAAAAAAGTGAGTTTAACACTAATTACTTTTAAACTATTTGGCGTTTTAATCTCAATCTCGACCTATACATAATATTTTACCTTCTCACTCTGTGTGAAATTTGTTGTTTTAATCATTAGGACTTACATAGCTTCTAAAAAATGCGCTCTCAAATCGTTTTCTCTCTTTTTTTATACATCTATAAACTGTGCGCAATTTGTACATTTCGATTACTTAGAATCCGCAAAAATGTATGCAAAAAGCTCGATTGCCATCGAAGATACAACAAATAATTGAATCATAAAAATACGAAATTTATAGATATTACAGTTGTAGGAGAATAATAAAGATTGTCGATTCTTTTACTCAGTTATACAACCATTAATTAAGAGATCTTTATTTAAAGATATTCATATTGTAAAGTTGGGAATACTTTGTCTTTCTCAGTATGGCAACTATCATAAATTAAATTATTTTATTCTCTCAATTTTACAATATAAATAAAAATGAAACAAAGAAGAAGGCGTACATTGTAATTCATCTTAATAATAGAGCATCAATTCATTTACTGACTGACTAGGAGAGAACGTAATTATTTTTTTAATAGAAGAAAATTTTGCATTTCTTTGTTCTACACTAATTCGATTTTTAGAATAAAATTAAAATTTAGATAGAGCAAGACCTTTAAGATGGTATTAGACTATATTATTTTGTAAAAAAATCCTGCGTAGTTCCTTAAAATCCTGAAATCAAAAAATCATTACCTCTCATAGTGAGCAGTATAAAAATGAATCGCTTTCTACATTCTATAAAAGACTCAATATAGAGATAAACTGATAATTGCAATTAAAATATATGTCCAAGTATATGTCCTTTTATCTAAATTATTTTAATACTAAACTGAGTTAATTGATCGTCAAAAATAAATTATAGTAACTCGAATTTAAGTGATCATTCATTCATACAAAAAATCAAGTTCTCCTCTTATTTCTAAACGGCAGCAGTGTCTTCGGTGTTCCTTAGTAAAGCGGCCGCTTTTACGACATCTCCGCCGCACTGATTCAACATCACCTTGCAATCTTCCAATCCTACGAAATTATTTTCTTTTTTAAGTAAACCTTGCAACCTCTCCAACTTGATCGCTGCTAGGACGTCCCAATTCGTTACGTTCAGCGCTGCGACACACGATTCCGGAGTCGACTGCTCGTGCAGAACTTTTAACATTATCCTCACCTGCCGCAGATAAATAAGATATTTACACGGAATGACTATTTTTGAAAATATAAAGTTTCAAAGAATAAATGCTAAATTAACCTCATCCGACTGTTCTCCATTGCGTGGACCGCGGGTACGCCTCGAGTTAGGCCCATCGCAGGCAAATTCAAGGAGATCTTCGCAGGACACGTGGTCGCTCGTGCGGGTCATCGTGTCAGTTTGCTCCTTATCAGTCTGCTGTAGTTGCTGCGACTTGATTCTGTTGTAGACTGAGGAGTTGGAAGCTAGGCTCGTGGGAGTAGAATTCCGACTGGGCTCGCTCTCCGAATTGTCGGCGAGGCTTGTTTTGGAGGCCACGCTGGTTTTGCGCGTGGCCTGCTCGATGACCGGTAGAGGGTTGGCCTGTTGACTGGGCTCGCAGCGAGGAATTTCTGGACTGGCAGATGGCGATCCGCTCGTACACTCCACCTCGACGTCGTCATCTTCCTCGTCCACGGCGTCGCAGTCGATTAAATTCTCCGAGAATTCCAGCAGGTCCTCCGAAATGACACTGCAGCGATGCTGCTTCTGCGTGTCCTCTGTCGGTAAAGAGTCTAACGCCGCCAGTTCCGAGTCGATCCGCCTCTCAAATTCTTCAGGACTGTAATACATAAGATTAATTGGAGGCTCGTAGAGTAGTAGGGTTAAATGAATAAAGAGTAGGGCAGGCCACCTGTTAGGCTGAACTTCCAGCGGAAGAATGTCGATTCTGGAGACTGGCCTATCCGCGGCGTTCCCTTCGGCAGTCTTGATCTCTTCCAGAAATCCTCCCAGCCTCTTGGCGAAGCCGTCCACCTGGTCCTCCATCGCAGGACTGGAGACAGCCTGCATCTTGGCGAGCGTTCTGGTGACCCCGCCTCCGGGTATGATGAGCGGATGCTTGCGCTGGTGTCGCGGCAAGCTCGACTTGGGCTGCAGGGTCTTGGAGCGGTCCCTCGGCGGCAGGGGTATCGGATTCTCGTCGGCGCACACGTTCCCCTGGTTCTGGTTGTTCTCGATCTCCATCGAGTGGTGCCGGTACATGAGCGAAGCTTGACTGGGCACCGGTGGCGGAGCCTGCGACGGCGGTGGCACCCGCAGCTTCGGTAGCGTCCGCGCACCGCTGCTGTGATGGCTCAGATTCTCCAGATGCAGACTTCTGCTGCTGCCCTGCTGCTGGAGCTGAAATTTTTCTTTATTTTACTTTTTTCTCCAATTTCATTTGATTCGCTGAATGAAAATAATGTCAAGTACCTGATGGTGATCTTCCTCGGTCGAGACAACACTGTGCGTCGAGGCAGCGTGCTTATTGCCGCGGACGCGCGGCTTCACCACCGGCATCCCGGACCTGAGCATCCTGAGGGGGTTGGTTTCTGGATTCTCGGCGATGACCGGCGCCGAACTCTCCACCAGGCTGTTGTACACCTCGCGCGCCTCGTCCGACAGTGTCGCCTGCGTATATGCAACAACACAGCCGAAGGGGAAGGGTAGGCGTGATCACGTGTGTTTAACGGAGGTGTGACCAAATAAAATAAAATAATAATAGACCAAAAGCAAAGCCGAGAAACGAAAAGTAAAGAGCGGAGAAGCGCAACGGCGGACGGTTCGATTGTGTGCGGTGGGGCTAAGCGCGCCAAGCTCTTTTGCTCGCCGAGTTAAGATCGACGCTCTTTTATTGTGCTACCAAATTTATAATAGCGTAGGATCCAACAAATCGATTGCAACATTATTGTAATGCCCACACTAAATATATGTACATGTTAAAAAAAAGTAGCTAACTTAGTGCCGTCAATTAGAAAAAATCTTATCAAAATTTCGCTACGGGTCAAATTAACTTGATTTATATCAACTAGGAACGTGGGACGCCTATCGATAATTTCTTTCTCGAATGGATGGAGGGATAAAAGACCGTTTACTTTTTCCTTTTCTAAATATAAAATATACGGACTTAGTCCGTTGTATATATGCCAGTAGAAAAAACTATTCTTATTCGCGAACTTTCATTCAACTTTCTACGCGTACAAACAGTTAGATTGTATAAGTATACGAGTATCAAAAAGGTGCCGACGTCGCTTGACTTAACATTACGCGAGTATATTTTTAATTGATTATTATTATTTATCCATGCAATAATTTAGCTTCCAAATCCAAGTTTTATTTCTCTCAGATTTCTAAGCATTGCACATTTGAAAAAATCTATTTACATTCATGACATTCCAATCCAATGATCGACTGCAGTTTATATTATTACGTATACTGGCAAACACGGAAAGATGCAAATGTTACATTTCTCTTGTTTCTTAATGCAATTAAGTTGCATTAGGCCGTACACTCTTGTTTATATCACGCATTCTTTTCACTTAAAATAGAGTATAGAAAAATATTTAATATTATAGCGAAATATTGTTCTAAAGTAGTTTAGAAAGGCTATTGAAAGTCTCTTTAAAACTTGCATCTCACAGCTTTGAAAAGCTTTACTCCAGTATCCGATTATAGTAACTATATAATGTACAGCATTAATAAAACAAGTCAAGCTAGATTGTAGCTGACTTGATTTAAAATACTGGCACACTACTAGATCTTTTAGCGTTAACATTTGCATCTCTCGATTAGTACGTTAAACAGAAACGACAGCGACAGCAATATAAAGGAAAGGCAAAAATAGTTGCAGTGTTATCGTGAAAGATATCCAAGTTAAAAGAAATGCATAAAAAAAGAGCGGTAAGCTCGCGTAGCAAAGGCGCTTTACGAAGCTCAGGATTTGCTTAGGAGGCGTGATCGATCACTAGGGAGCAGGGGAGGGCGGAAAGGTGAGAATGTCGCTGCTGAACTCGGGATACTCCGAACTGGTGTCCGAGTCTAGATCGGAGTTGCTGGTGAAGGTGACGCTGGAGCTTGGCTGACTCTCGGGCCAGGAGGCGAGGTTGTTCCTCGAGGAGAATGGTGGCGACAGCGAGTTGAGAAAGCTCGTCGAGGGTGGTGGCGACTTGCCGCTCAGCTCCAGGTTGGAGAAGCCCCTGGCGGAGTCCGGGTGGAGAAAGGCACTCTGCTGGGCCTGGGCCGCGGCCGCCGCGGCCGCCGCGGCCATCGCCTTCTGACTCTTGAAGTTCAGCCGGAGGTTGTGGGGCAAGCGCCGGTGGCGGCGCTTATACCTCAGCCTGCCGCGGATGTCCGTCTCCGAGTGAGATATGGAGTCGGAGTCCTCGCTGGAGTCGTTCGTACCCGGATGGAAGGAGCGCCGCAGATTGTTCGCGTGGGGCCGTCGGTTGTCCGACAAGGACGAGGTGCGCGCTCGGAAGATGCCACTCTGAACCTTCTCCACGAAGATCTCGGTCTTGGCGATGCCCGCGAGTTTGCGCTCGTTCTGATAGAGCTTGGGCGGCTCCAAGATTCGTTGGTGCATCGTCGGGCTGCCCAGATTCAGCTCCAGGTGCTTAGGCTTCTGCGGTGGCTGCTTGTTGGCGTTGTTCGCGCGGCCCGACATGATGTCCAAGTTGCCTAGGTTCCGCGTGTTTTGGGCAATGTTCTTGCCCAACTGGATCATGTTCTGCGTGAGCTTGCCAAAGCCCAGGTTCAAGCTCGACTGGCCTTTCTTCGCTTCCAGATAATTCTTGACGCTCTCCAAACCTGATAGCTCTCTCTGGTACTTGTCCACCAGTAGCTTGCTGTTGAACTGCTGAATCAACTCTGGCTGCTTACAAGTCAACTCGGCGTCGGACTTTCTCCGGCCTCGTAGCTGCTGCTGCTGCTGCCGTCGAGGCAGGCTGTCGGAGCTACTGTACAGTGGCGAATCCCGCTTGTCCGCTTCGGCAAACAGGGGATTGTTGGATATAGCATAGGGGTACAAGTTATTATCGTGTCCGTTGCTCTGCTGCTGACCGTTGCTTTGCTCGTACTTCCTGTAGCTTTGAAGGTTAATGCGCACTGCGTCCAGGTTCCCTCGCGCGGGGCTGTCCGGCACCGTCGTCTTCATGCTATCCGACGAGCCGCTGTAAAGCTTGTGCAGCTCGTGGTTGGGATGGTGCCGCGGACTGGCCGCGAAGCCGGCGGTCACCTTCGGCCTGGTACCCAGTTGCTCCATCTTCTCTCGCGCCTCCTCGGCCAGTTTGGCCTGCGCCGCTCGATGCTTCTCCTGCAGCATTACCCCGAACTCCGGGAAATTGGCAAGGAAGGCCTTGCGGCAGGACTGCTCCAACTCGTTGATCCGCTGCTCGTCCTCGTAGGACAGCTCGTCGCCGTCGGCGCTCGCCTCCTCGTCCGCGTACTTGGGCTGCTCGAAGTAGCGCTCCACGTAGCTCGTGGAGACGCGTTTGGCCTCGCGCGTCGGGAATTCGTAGTTGCCACCGCCGTTCTGCCGCAGCAGCTTCGGTGAGGAGGAGGACACCACCGCCGCCGCGGACTCGAACTCCAGGCAGCTGGCGATGCTCTTGCGATGCCCGTTGCCGTTCTCCAGGAATTCCGTCGACTTGACCAGGCCCTGCTTCGTCGTCGCGTTGTCCAGCAGACAGGCATCCAGCTCGACGTCCACGTAAGAAGTCCAGGCGCTGGGTTTGGTCAGCAGCTCGCGCGACTTTGCGAAGCAGAATTCCGCCGAAGCCTTGTCCCAGAGAGGCAGCTTTAGGGTCGACGGGGCACCCAGGGACTCGATGCTCGACACCGTCGACGAAAGAGATTGGAGACTCGAGCACAGCCACTTTTTCGGGTGAAGGAAACGCATGTTTGGAAGGGAGAGTGTCGCGGTAACAGCGCGACGCGGTAACAGCGGTGCCAAATAAACGAGTAACAAAAAGTATCAATAATCAGGAATGGAGGGAGAACAGGGGGTTTAGATCGCATTAGTCAAGATAGATTAGTAAGCTTTTCGTCTTTGAGGGTGTATTACTTTTCATTTGTTACATTAATAATATCAATCAGCAACTATCGCTCTCATTTAATTACACCTTCAAACACATTTTTAATAAAAATAAAGTAAATCATTAAACTACATGATACACATGTAAGGAATGAGTAATAAATAAACATTGAGAACATCATCCGCATTGTGAGGAAAATTTTAGCTATGAAGGACTTTACTTGAATATTAATACTGCGTTAGATGAGGCAAGGTTCAATTTTTTCTAAGACCTTATCGATGTGTGGCTTCAGGAATGACCGCTATTCCATAACCAAGTTTTCTTGCTTTCTCAAGCATATTATGCAACAACGGCCCGTTCTTCGTCGCAGAGTAATGTCAATTGTAATTTGTTAGTGTAAATTATTTGTTATAATATTTTTCTTTTTATACGAAATAAAAGCGTTAATTCAATGAAATTAAAGAAAACTCCGTGTAGATGTTATGAGTGATAATAAAAGTCATTGGCTTATCAAAGTATTTAAAATAAATTAACGTTGCCAGATTTCATCCAAAATTATGAATTTTAAAATACTATAAGTAATTCTCTGATAGGCCAGACAAAATGAGCAACTCATTAAAATGATATAAGAGTTTAGCTGTAAAAGGTCGAAGAAGTAGGAAGATTTTTCGACGCTTACGGCAGGTAAACTCGTGGAGAAAGCAAAAAGAATAGAATAAATAAAAAAAAAATGAACGTTGAGTGGTGAATGTACCTGGATGTCGGGTATACTGGCGGCCTCCTCGGCGAAGTGTCGCCTGTCGGGTTTCGGACTGTGTTGGTGCGGCAACTTAAACGAGAACTTACGCCGCCGCGAGTTCGGACTAGCGGGCGTGCGGGGCGAGTGCGCGTCCTGCGGATGCTCGAGGTCCGTCATGGAACGCGCCGTCAATTCCTGCGCCATCGCGATCGCCGAGTACAGGGTTTTCTGATCGGCTGCCGATATTGGCTTCACCTGCACACCAAGCGCGCGCGGATCGGAAAAAGAAGAAAACGTTGCGGCATACACGTCGAATATTGCCTTCTTAGTTAGCCCTACAATTTCACGACCTCTTGCGGCTTAGACCCTCTCTTTTTTTCTTTATCATTTAAAGCGCTATCAACATATTTCTCTTCATTATTACGCATTTACTTTTTGGTAAAAATAAATCCATTCTAAAATTCCAGTTACGTCGTTCAAAGTGAAATCTAAAATTTTCATGTCTCCCTTTTGAATTAGCCTTATTAAAATCGACCAAAAAAGCACCTCGTTAAAAAGATAACTAACATTAAGTAAGTACGAAATATAAAGCCTCCGGAAGTCTGTCACGCGTACATATTATGAGAAAAACTGCTTCTCATTGCTATGGCGACATCTTCTCTCGAGGACTTGGCATGGAAAAAGCGACAAAAACATGTACATATGTATGTAATATAGATATATAAATGCGAAACAGCAGTCATAATTAACAACTAAGAAAAAAAAAGAATAATTATGTAGAAGCAATGGAGTGTTCTCGATTTGGATGAGTCGAACTAAATTCATACAAAATAAAAAACAGCACTGTACATTTATTGGACTCACGGTCGCTTGCTTCTTTTTGCAGCTCTGCTTAGCCTGAATCTCGCGAAGTTCGTTTCTGGCATTGCTCGACTCGTGCTCCGTCGGCACTGCGTGACCCTGCGTCGCTGGAGGTGGTGGCGACGAACCTGTAAATTTATGCAGAATAATACTCTAGTAATTAGGAACGAGTGGAATTCAATTGTGCAAAGTTAATGTGTCTTTAGCTTAACACTTTTAATTTTGAACATTTAATCTCTGATGATGTACCTAACGATCTGAACATTTGGTCCATCTCGTCAAGGAGACTGGGACCAAAGTCGAAGCTGAGAGGTTTGTCGAATCTTAATGGACTATCTTGATTTTCTTCGTCGCTGATCTCATGGTACTCGTGATCCGCGCAGATCGTACTGCTGTCAGTACTGCTGACCATGCTCGCTGGTATATTGTTGGCAGCGTTGTTGGAACCGATGTGCGATATCTCCGAACATGTATCTGACCATAAGCTCTCTGTCGAAGTTTATAATTTGTTAATCAGTCACATTTTTAGAAATTAGTAGGAAATATTTACAAAATGAAAAAGAAATATATCGGTTCACCGTGTTTGCTTTGGGAATCTCGTTGAACATGTTGAATAGTGCGACTCTCCCTGAAGGACTCCCTGTTACTATCCCTGTCCAAGCCCCTTATCATAACATCCTGATTCTGCAACTGACTAGAATTATTATCGGTCGCGTCCTCCTGTGGTTTATACGGAGTGACGACCTGCCTGGGCAAGTGGGGATACTTGCCACCCAAGAAACTTATGTCCCCGAAGTAGGCCCCATCTAGACCTACGTGACCTGTGTGTTTCAAATCTCCCTGGGGCGAAGAGATCATATCTGTGCGTATCTTTCTCCTCTGTACATTTTAAAAGGTATTAAAATCGTTAGTTTTCGCGTAAAAAGTCAAGTACCGAAAGAGTATCTTGATCCAATGAAAATAGAGAAAATTGATCCCTTCTCACCTGAGAGGAAAATATATTTTTCCCATCTCCCCTCGTGAACTCCCCAGGCTTATTGCTGGGCAGGTTGTTCCCGAGGTAAGCTATCGTGTGAGCCGGGTTGAAGAAGCCGGTTTTGCCGTTATTGAGCACGCCCTTCCACAGGGTGTTGCTGGTGCCCTTGTCGAGGACAGTAATGACGTCGCCTTGTCGGTAGGCTAGCTGACCAATTTCCGCGTTGTCAGCAACCGCCTGGACCTGCTCCGGCTTCAGGTCCGGCAGTAGGCAGATAAGCTCCGAGAACTTGGGTCGCTTCGTCGGCTCGTGTTGCCAGCACTGCTGCATGAGGGCGAAGTAGTCTTTCGGACAGCAGTCCGGCTGCTCAAGACGTTGAAAATTTGGCTCGTCGATCGCCTCGAGGATCTGATGACCCGTCAGCGCGGCCCACGGCTGGAAGCCGTAGCTGAACATCTCCCAGAGGGTTACACCTGCAACGAGGGATCAGATTTCAATGGGGCGCTCGAAAATACCAGTACCAGTAAAAGTAACTTTGAAATTGTTCTAAATGTTAATTGGCGCATGCAGTTGGGATCGATATCCGACTGACCGTAGGCCCAGACGTCGCTTGCGGAGGTGAACTTGAGGTACGATATACACTCGGGCGCACACCAGGCGATGGGCAGCTTCAAATTAACATTAAAATTCGTCTGATAATAATCCTTGCCGACGCCGAGAGCCCGAGATAATCCAAAATCCGAGATCTTGACCTTGTTCTTCGAGAAGACGAGGATATTGCGTGCGGCGAGGTCGCGGTGTATCAGTCTTTTGGCTTCGAGGTACTGCATGCCATCGGCGATCTGCACGGAGAAATCGCAAAGGGAGGGCACGGGAAAACTGGCTCTTAGACTGGGTTCCTTGAGGCACTCTAGGAGGGAGCGCAGGGGGGCCAACTCCGTCACCAGCATCAGTGAATTCGTGTCAAGGACGACGCCGTAAAGGCGCACTATGTGCTCGTGGTCAATCGAATGCATGATCGCTGCCTCCTTGAGGAACTCTATCGGGTTGTTCTGCATTCGCTCGCGCGACAGACACTTTATGGCCACCTGAATACGTTCGCCGTCGTTTGTCCAAACTCCTTGCTGTACCACGCCGAATTCGCCAGTTCCTGCGAAAATAATCGTATAGCAGTTTAGAAAGAAATTTTTATAAATGTTTAATTTCATAAAGTTGTTGAAATTTATTTTATTCATTACTAGGATGCAGTGAGGCTTACCGAGTTCTTTGTTGACGATGATCGCATCGGCGGGTATCATGTGCTTGTTGGGCACGCGAATAGGCGGCTTGTCCTGGCGCTCCTCCGGCAACATCGTCAGGTTACCGGGAATCGGATCTTCCTTTTTCGGCAGCAGCATCCTTTTGAACTTGGACAGGTAGTTCTGAGGAAAGTGTTTTTGAAAGTATTTTTTCAAACGACGCATTTCCGGCTTTGTCATCCCGATTCCACAAAGGTCCTCCTCCGTCACGTATTTCAGTTGCGCTGTGTTCTGGACTTTTAAGTCACCTGTGAAAAGAATTTTTTTCTTTTTATTCAGCTTTATCCTAAATGCGATAAAAAGAATTTACCTTTGATGCCGGGATAATACTGCTGCAGTTCCGCCTCCATGAGGAACTCGTACAATCCGGGTCCCGTGTTTCGCGACATCCCTAATTGTGCGTCTGAAATGGGCAATATCCCTGAATTAATGCTCCACGTATCTACGTGAGAAAGATCGAAAGAAGAAAGAAAAAAGGCTGGATAGGGCCGCACAAAAGGCAACGAAAGAAGAGAGCCGAGGAGGCCGCAATTATCCGCGCGAGGGAATAAAAAGGGCTGGGATCGATTGTCGACGGCACACACTGATCGTCTGCATCCCATCGGCGGTGGATACTGGATAGACAGCCACAGACACTTCCTCTTCCTCGTTGCCCGATAAATAGAACGCAATTAACGGCAGCTCCCCCTGCGGATATATGCACTCGGCCCGAGCGTTGGATTTATGCTATTCCTTTTTCCTAATTTTCACTATGTCATTACGTCAATTAAAAAAATTCAATACTTGGCAAGAAAATTATTTTATCCTTTAAAAATAAACCAATTATAATGCAAATAATTTTTGCTTATAAATTCCTGTGGGCTCGATAAAATATGCGGGAATTCTTTCGACATTTGTAAGGTGCGGCGAAAACACAATAATGAATCGTATTTGTCCTACGCAAATGTAGAAAAGTCTTCTAAATCTTTTATCCATAAAAATTTTAAAAATAGAGAGAAATTAATTTTTCTTCACAATATCCGGTCTACGTAACAGTTATAATAAAGCTTGCCCAACAGTGCCATCCCCCCGGCAGGAAGAAGAGGAAAGCGCCTACAACGATCTCGATTCGAGTGAGCAGTGCAGGGGACGCTGCATCATTTTTTTTTTCAATCTTCACATATCGAAAAGCGATGAATGCACAATTTCTACTAATAGCCTGGCTTAAATGCGCTTTGAAGGAACAATTGTCAGGTTCGGAGATGGAGCCCTGCAAGAGACTTGTGGAGATTTAAGAAGGACACTTTCATGTTGGAATAAAATAATACATAAAGTTTCTTAAGAAAAGGCTAAAGAAGAGAGCAAGTCACTCTTGCTAACATCGAAAAATTGTAAGTGCATTGTGAACGGGGCCGCACGGGAAAGGGTGGCCCACTGCGTGCGTGTGCTTGATGGCGGCGCCTCTCTTCTCCTTTCCGCGTGTATAGCTATACGCTTTCCGCGAAGACACGCCCCGACGCAGCGGGCGGCCGGACCTTAAATAGAAAATCATTTATAAATATGTACGCAGACTGTACGCACGCAGGCTCTCCCTCTCGTGCTTGCGCGCGCGAGACGCTAAGTGCTATTTTCGACGAGCCGCGAAGAGGCCCTCTATTATTTTTCAAAGACGCGATGGAAAAACGCTCGAAAAAAGGTCTCGGGCTTTGACTTTTGATCCAAGTCAAGATTTATTTTAAAAAATCATAGAGGATGTGCCTTCTTAGGAGCGCTTTTTCGTCTATGTATTATTAGTGACATTTTAAGAGCTACGAGAAACTGACAAAAAAATAAAAAAATAAAATTCTTTTATCATGAATCATCCAAGTTTACTTGAGATAATAAAAGCAAAGAATCGCATATTACTTTCGGACGTCATAGAGAGGATACTACTGAAAAGCAGAATTGGTATTTTTTTAAAAAGGAAAAATGAAATAGCTTTTAATTGAACTTGTACACCTTTCGACTTTCCATGAAGCTTCGATGTGTGCGATTAGCGAAAAATTATCGGCATTTAAAGAGGACAACGAAATGAAAGAAAATAAAATCCCAGAGTGCGAAAAAAATAGGTGCACGCGCGTGACGCGAAAGGGACCCGCGGTGCGCGAGGATCGATCGTGATGTGCGCGCGCGACCGGCGCGACTGAAAAGCCGCTCGAAATATCGCGCGCGTAGAAACGCGCACGTCGATCCATAACAACATGCCGCTGCGAGCTATACTCTACTGCTATTTCGCGCAGCTAACAATCGCCGAGAGGGAATAAAGTACTCGTCAATTTCCATTCGTTGCGAGTGAAAAGAAAACCACACGAGAGACAAAAGGTCAATCCGAAAAAGACCTTATCTTTGTATCGCCCATCTGCATTATCGTCTCCCGGAATTTTCTCCTAAGAACACGCGGTAAACATGGACGCTCGTGCCGGCGCAGGTATTTTTAGTGCAATAGCGACGGCTGAAAATCTCCGGGAAATTAAAGCGGACTTTCATTCATTCATGCACACTTTAATTAATCAATCATTCAATTATTTCTCAAGTATGAATGTTTATTTAACTCTCGACTAATGTCAACTTTCTTTATAGTAGTCTTAAATACAGTTAGAGAACGCACAGTGTTTTTTTATTTTATCGAGCCTGTATCATTTTAGATTTCACAACCGCCTATTAAATATCAAATCAAATCGCAAAAGCGTACAAGCTACTTACTTTCTATTAAAGAATTAATAATACTATCACTTTTCGTCATTACCAATCTGCAAACCCTTCACTCGTCAAGTCACCTCCTCAATAATCGCACGACCCGACTCTATTTTTAACCGATTCATCATTTTCGGAAAATTGATTATTAAAAAATGGTAAAAAAAATAAATCGTTTATATATATAAAAATAGTCCGAAATGAAATTAAATTGTAAATATTATTAGTTCAAAATAATATTCCAAAAAGGCAAAAATGGAAAGAGCGATAATTATTTTGAGAAAGCGTTAGCAAAGACTTGAAACTAGATCTTTCGTAGAACGATTGTCTCGCAAGAATAAATTTTCTATAGGAGGAGCTGCAGGTTGAATTTGAACCCCGACGGCTGGAAAACGAGGCTCGCGGACGACGAGATGTGCTCGCCTCGGCGGAGCAATAACCCCGCGGCTTTCATCTGCGCTTTCTCCCTCGAAGCAGTTGGAAAAGCGACGGGACCGGGCCAAAAGTAACCCAGAGAGCTAATGCACAAATCGCGAGGAACAGGTGCCACTGCTCTTATTTTTGCTGTACACCAAAGGAAGGATTTTCTAGTATCAATTAGGAGCTTTTAAATTTAAATATATCAAGAAAAACATATAAACTTGAAAAAAGATTAATATGTAGAAATAGTTTGGAAGGAAATAAATATTGACTTTTGATTTAAAAAGAATAGAAAAAGAAGCGTGGCGGAGTAAGCGTAAATCCGTTAAAATGACTCGAAGGCAAAACGGAGAGCAGGCGCTTAGAGGTGTACACATGAGAGGCGCACACACAGCACAAACTAGAGCGAGAGTCTCGAAGCTACTCTCGCAGGGTTCACACGTGTAAATCGAAAAAATATGAGTACCTGCGCTGCTGTGTCTATAAGTCACGGCTCATCTGCTCGGCGGGCTCCCGGTAGCCGCGTCACGCTCGCCCTGATCTGCGCTCACCGGCCGAAATCCGCTACATAAGAGGGGAGAGGGGGCGCATTCGCGAGATTACTCAAGACGCGCGTTCTTTGGCTGCATGCACTACGTGCCTCATCGGACACTCTTTGGAAATAGACGCGCGGCATTAGCCTTGCTCGTTTGTATACCCATTCTTCGGTGCGGCTGCGTGCGACGCCCGCGTCCGGTTGCTGCTGCTGCGCTTTCGATGCGTCCTCAGTCGTCGCGCGGCTCCATACTCTCGAGTCCCCGACGAAACTTGGCACTGGCCACTGTACACTATCCTATGCAGCGTTTGTGGCTGCGTCCTTGATGCGCCGCGCCAGCGCCACCGCCACCACCTCGACTGCACTCGCGAGTCGCGAGGTCCGACCTCTTTCGATGTAACTACCGGGTGATGGCAGCACAGATGCCAAAAAGAAGAAGAAGCCTTTCGCTCTTTCGACAGTTTCGATACATTCGAGAGTTGGAGTTACACGCACAGCTCTCGCTGTAGTGGGAACAAACACATTGAAATTTAAACACCGCCTAAAGAATTATTCTTGCGATTTATGTATAGTTAAGACGTAGTAATCGATGGATTAACTAACTAACTACTAGGTTATATCATTTGAAATAGGAATGTACTACAATATGTGTATCGACATTTCTAATTTATCCCTTAAGGGATAATAATAATATTAATTAATATTAACATGAATATATATGCATCAAAGCAATCGCAATTGATAACTTAGTCCCTTTGTTAATTTTCGAACAATTTTCAAACAAGAAATTAGTTATGTTTTATTAGTTATGTTAATCAGAATGCCGAAGTAGAAAGATTCTTTTTTTAAGAATTAACTTTGTGATGAAAAAAATGTGTATATAGAACAGACTAATAACAGTCTGTCACTTGTTAGTTGCTATTTTTATTTGGTAAACTCCGTTAAGGAAGCAAATTACGTGTTAAATTTTCGTATTGATTTAATGTTACATCCATAAAGCTTTGTGATATGAATAGTAAAAGGGAAAATAAATAAGGAAATAAATAGGTGTAGAATGTCTGTTAAATTAAAAAGGCCGCTAACTCGGTACGGGCAATGGTTACTGCCAACCTTCCGCCACATGCAGATGCAGTGGAACTTACCTGTTCTGCTATTATCTCGAACGCACTTGTTGTCTTCGTACTGGTCGTACATAAAGAAAGCACTCGTTCGAAAGCGGCTCACTAGCCTGCTCACAGGTTCTCCGAGTGATAATCGAGGAGACGGTCACCCGATCGAGAGTCAACAAGTAGTCCCGCCTTGCCGCAGCCCTGCGTCGCGACACTATCATCCCTCCAAGTCAAAGAAGGTATGTTTAGCCCTAGCTCCAGGTATTAAAAGCTCCTAACTCTTCCGTCGACGCTTTCGAGCAAATCGAACTGCATGGTCAATTTTAGCCTTGTCACTTCCCTTCGCCGTGTGTGCAACGCACTTGCCCTGCCTCTTTTTTTATCCTCCGATTGCGAAGGCGAAATGCGCTGGAATTGTCTGCTGTGATTTTCCATTATTTTTTCGCGCCTCTGCTTAATTAGATCCTACAGTTTTCCTTAAAGCTGAGCTTCAATAAATTTTTTTTTTATTTTTTCCTATTACCGCTATAAACTTTCACTCTCGTACTTTCACGCTACTTGGGTGAAATTTCACTGCATTGATATTCTTTTCATTTTTATATTTCCTAAGATGCTGGAGTCTTCTGTCTAATTGAAAATGCATCAGTCTTTGCACGGCGCTATAGTCTTTAGAAAAAGTTCGTTTATTATGCGGCTCGAGGAGTTTTAAATGTTTTCTCGAGTGTCGACGGTGATAAGACCATAAAAAAGCTTGACCTTGAATAATAAAATGCATGTCATTATTTTAAGAGTAGATGTTGAAAATTCAAGTCATTAACTGACTCATTGCAACTTTAGTTGTAAAACTCATTAATGTCAGATTATTTTTTTAGAAGAATTTATTCTTAATTTTACTTAATTAATATTTTTATCACAGCTATTAAAAATGGTTCAAAAAGCAAAAGTGTACGTCATTGGAGTTGGCATGACCAAGTTTGAAAAGCCTGGAAGAAGGGAAAATTTTGACTATCCACAAATGGCCAAGGAATCAGTGACAAAAGCTTTGGCAGATGCAGGAATTTCTTATACTGATGTTAAAGCTGCCACAGTAGGATGGGTGTACGGAGACTCGACAAGTGGACAGAGAGCATTATATGAAGTTGGATTGAGTGGTTGTCCAATTTACAACGTCAATAACAACTGCTCTACAGGCTCTACTGCTTTAATGCTAGCCAAGCAAATTATTGAAACCGGTAATAATGATTGCGTTCTGGCTGTTGGATTTGAGAAAATGGAACGAGGCTCTCTATCCAGTAAATTTGATGACAGAACTAATCCCATGGATAAACATGTTGAATTAATGGCGGACATTGCTGGTGAATGTTATACACTTGGATATTTTGCATACTCGTTTGTCTTACCTTTAATCTTAATATTGTTCTTTTGTAGGCTTGGATGCAAGCCCCATTACTGCGCAAATGTTTGGTAATGCTGCGATAGAACACATGAAGAAGTATGGAACAAAACCAGAGCATTTTGCTAAAATTGCCTATAAAAATCACATGCATTCTGTTAACAATCCTTATTCACAATTTCAAGAAAAGTATACTCTAGAACAAATTCTGAAATCACCAAAGGTATTTGGCCCATTGACAAAGTTACAGTGTTGCCCTACATCGGATGGTTCGGCAGCTGCAGTTTTGGCCAATGAAGACTTTGTCAGGAAACACAAATTGGAAAATCAAGCAGTTGAAATTGTTGGAATGGAAATGTCTACAGACTTACCTTCAACCTTCTCTGAAAGAAGTTGTATTAAGATAGTTGGGTATGTAAATAAAGTAGCAGTCTAAATTAGTTTCATAAGATTAAGCCATGCACACACCTAAATTACTATTGTGACTTATTTTTCATTTGTAAAAAAAAAATATTCTTAAGTTATTAATGTGAGAAAGTTTACTGTAGTAATAATTTGCAGACATCATTTTTTTTTTCAGTATAACGAGTAATTAAAGCTTACAATCTTGTCGCATTGATTTGTTATCCTCGCAAGTATATTCTGTATTTTCTTACAAGCCTATCAAGAAAACAATTTCAATATAAACATGAAAGTTGAACAAACAAACACGACAATGTAAAAATTCGATTGTTTTCTAAAAATTCTACCACGAATGAACAAAAGAACACACATATATATATATACACGGAAAGGGAAAGGTGTTTACTAAAAAAATTTTCAGATACGATATGACTAAGGACGCTGCCGAGAAGTTGTTCACGAACACGTACTACAGGCCGAGCGACGTGGACGTGGTCGAGTTGCACGATTGCTTTTCAGCGAACGAATTAATCACGTACGAAGCGCTTGGACTTTGCGCGCCCGGCATGGCCGCTGAGCTCATCGACACCGGCAATAACACCTACGGTGGCAAGTACGTGATCAACCCAAGTGGAGGTCTCATATCAAAGGGTCACCCACTCGGTGCTACAGGCCTTGCCCAGTGCGCTGAACTCTGCTGGCAACTCAGAGGTCAGGCCGGGAAGCGTCAAGTGCCCGGGGCTAAGTTGGGTAAGTTCAAAAAAGAAAGATAAGGCGCCAAATGGTAATCGATGAAATTAGATTAACAAATTTTTAAGTCTTTCCTTTGGTCACTAAAGTACTTTTTTAATTTTTTATATGTAATTCAAGCTTGTTGATGTAAAAAAAATAACTTTTTGTTGAAATAATGTTCCTATCGCATAAATACAATTTATAAGATAACTGTGTATTTTCATAATAATTATTTGTCAGATAATGTGTTTTCTGTTTTTTTCATTATTAATTAAAGCCGTTTGGAACTAATACGATAATCCACTCGTTTCAGTCAAATAAATAATTGAATTTAAATGAAAGCTAAAATTTATACAATCATTAAAATCTTTGAATTTTTTATAGCTCTTCAGCACAATATCGGCTTAGGAGGAGCTGTTGTAGTAGCACTGTACCGGTTGGGTTTCTCCAAAAGAGGCGATGCACTTGTCCGCAATAACGTTAAAGCCAAAGGGGAAAGGGAGTATGCAAGCAACCCGGAAGGCTTTAAGGCAAATGTACTGTTTAAAGCACTGGAAGTAGCGATGGCCGAAGACGAAGACGGACTGATAGATCGAGTGCGCGGCATCTACGGTTTTCGCGTCATCAACGGTCCTGGCGGCGCCGTAGGTTACTGGGTCGTGAACGCCAAGACTGGCAAAGGTAGCGTTGAGTACAACAGCAAGACTAAGCCCGATGTCACTTTCACCATTAGCGACACCGACGTCGTGGAATTCATATCGGGCAAGCTTAATCCACAGAAGGCCTTCTTCCAGGGCAAAGTCAAGATCCAGGGTAACATGGGACTAGCCATGAAGCTGCCCGACCTTCAGAGACGAGCTGCCAAGAAAATTGAACTCATTCGTGCAAGGCTCTAAATCAGAGCCTTATTTTTTCTATTAATTATCGAGATTGTTTCTTCTGTTATCGGTTTAGCGGCCTGATATTTCATTATCAATTGGAATTTCATAAAAACCGATAGACGCACTGATTCGTCATTGTTTGAGCGATAATTGTTATACCTGTATTATGATGTCTCAATTTAGTGCTTCATTGCAATGAAAATTCATTGGCTCCATTGTAATGTTATTATGTTCCTAGGATGTACGACCATCATATAAATGATGATCTCACAAAAAAGTCAGTAAATTTTCCTACATCTAAAAAATAATGGCAAGAAAGCATTTGAATATTTAAATGTATACAGTGGATTGATAAATAAGGACAAAATATGACTAGAACCGAAGGTTGCAAAATAGTAAATGGATAACTGGTATTAATATCTTATTTTTTGGTGTTAGTTTTGGGGAGTGGGACAAATTTATTCCAAGTTGTATAGAATGTGATACACATTATATGTCTATTTTGTACGCGATTTTTTTAATACTAAGGTCGTATTGTATCGCAATACGCATTGTTGTGCTAATTGTATATTTGGAATGGCTGTTATAATGTATAATATATCTACGTGAAAATGAATTTTAATAAAAAGTTGAATAAAATATACGGTTTGTCTATAATAAATTGGTGTAACCTATTTACGGAATGATAACGAGCATCGATTATAGTCGTACATAGTAATCAATTTTACAATTTTATTTCTTAATGATTTAATCTGAAATTTTTTGAATTTCAGTTTTTAAATAAAGGGGAGAAAAGTTGATTGTCAAGCACTGTATTGGAGGGAAAATAAAGCGCGGGAGGATATTTCCTCGGCAGTAAGCGGGCAAGTTTCCAACTCGCTATATTACACATATCACTTCTGAGCATACTCGCTGAGATAATTATTGTTTATTCGAAAAAGTACTTTTTGTAAACTTTATCATTATAATACTTGTATTTGAAAATTGTTTAATCCCATTATTATTAATAATGTTTAATTCCCATTGTTATTGTAAATAATGTGAATTGCTGTAAAAAAAGATTTGTACGAGCAATTGAAAAGAGGCGTACCTTATACGATAGGCCGTCGCCGCTAGAACAAGTCTGCGAGCGCATAAAGCTCGCTCACATATAGTACGGGTGAAAGAGCAGCGGCTCGGTCACGTATTAACGGCTGAAGGATTACTGTTTATGCGCGTCTGTGCGTCCGCAGCGAGAGCGATCGAGAAAACTAAAATAACTTTTTATGTTAAAATAATTTACACTCGTGAAAAAAGCATGTGCCGTAAATATCGCGCATAAAGGGCGTTCCAAAAAAGCTTGCATAGCTCGCGCTGCAAAATAAAGATTAAAGAGCACAAAGCTCGGAAAGAGACGGGGGCTCGGGGCGCAATTGCGCAAAAGAAAAAAGTGGAAACTCGGCCGATCGCCTCGCCGCCGCAGCTCTTACGGGTGTCGCAGACACAAAGGGCTCTTCGATACGACACCGCTAGCAGCTCGCCACTGCGCGCTGCAAGCTGCTGCTTTAGCGAGGGGCTTTTTTTAAAAGCTAAAAGAAGTAAAATGTTATGTTGAGAGCTGTTTCGACTGAATTATTATCGCGAAACCTCGTCTCTCTCTCTCTCTCTCTCTCTCGAGCGTGTGTATTATATTCTGCACTTATGGACGCAAATAAAAGGAGCCGGGAGCGCGTGCACATACGCTTCACCCCCGCACGGCACTCATTAGCGCGCCACAAAAAGCCCCCACACGCCCCATTGTCTTACCTCGAGGGGTAGACGCACTGCGCGCGATTTTCCCATGGCGCGCCGATTGGCTGATTGATTGGGCACGACAATTATAAGAATAAAGACGCGCAATTATACGTACATAAGACAGTTATTAATTTCTATTTGCTGTTCGATCAGAAGAAGCACATGACATTTTCTTACTCATATGCCAACAGGTGCTAATTGCTGCTCTGTACACATGGAATAAATGCGATTCAATAAAGATTGAATGAATAAAAATGTCAGTAAAATTGGACTATTAAAGAATGAAATTGACGAGTATCGGTAAAATGAAAAGTGAATAGTTATTACATAAAATAAATGTTTTTGGAGAGTAGGGCCCGTGACGGCTGTAGCCGTCCCTGCGACGACTGGAGTGCGCCCCCACTCCGGCGCTCCAGTCGCGGGCGCATAGACCGGCCAAAACTACCGGGTGATGGCAGCACAGATACCAAAAACAGGAAGAAGAAGAAGAAGGCGTCCGCCTACTCTCCACTCTCTTCGGCTCAGTGTCTCGCTGCAGCCTGGCCTCGGCGCGTCGCGCGTCCTTCTCCGAGCCATCGGACGCCCGTGCACGTGCGCGCGACCAGTGAGCCCGGAGTGTTCCCAAGCGCAGCCCTATACTCCTGTACTACTCGCCCTTAGGATTGTCAGAGAGGCTCGCGCAGAAAAAACGCAAAGAGTCTTCGGGTGAGTGCCGCGCTCTTCCGAGCCGAAGAGCCGACTTTTCGCGCGTTCCGTTATGTTTCTCGCGCAGAGCCTTGTGTACGTTTCCTCGAGTTGCTCGGGGACGCTACCGATTAGTACCAGCTATCTTCCGATCTCTTTCGAATATGTTTGTTTTGGATCCGAGTGCTGACTGCCGCACGGGCGCACGCTCCTCTAAGCAGATAGTGACGCAGCTGCCTTTTGTGCGAGTATTATGTGCGAGTGATGTGCCGAGTGTGCCAAGTGTTGTCCGCAGTCCGAGGCCTTCGAAGGCTTTGCCGCAAATTCATCTGGACGACAATGTCTGACACGGCAGTCTTCATTATTAAAGGCGCTCCTCGCCCTTTTTTTTCATTATTGCTATATATTTTATATAAATATAAGAGAATACGCGTAGAGATGATAATGATGCATAAATATAGACGTCTAACGTGACACGTGTGTCGTGCTCCGACTTCAGGCCCCGCAGGTACCTGCAGAATAGATATAATCGGTGCCAGTTTTATTTTGATGACGCGAACTGCACCGTAGCAACAACATTTTACTCTTATACGCCAATAAATTCGATTTATTTTCTGCTCTAGACTGGCCGGTAAAAAATCATTTTTCTTTAACCATCTTCTTTCCATTCATAAATGTATAATGCCACGCGAGCGTATATTCAACTGCGCGCTAAAAATTTAAAATAACATTATGCAAAAGCGCATGAACGCGAATGAAATTATCAAGTTTAGAATGTGGGACGAACAATTCGTATTGAAAAAATTGAGCGATTCAAGACTAAACTATAACGATTCAAGCTAGATGAATTTTAAGCATTCTAATATTAAATATTTAATATTTCTTTATCTAATTATCTGAATTTATCATATATTTCTAGTTTCTCCTTTGCTACATCTACATCATTTTCTATTATCTTTCTGATTTGCATAAACCGCTTTCTAAAGTGCGCGTTCATTTATAAAAATTTCTTGAATTATGAAGGTAGCATACGTGAAATTTCTGAATTGAAATTTCATTCACTCGAGAAGGAAGTACGTATTATCACGAAGATCGTAAATCATGAAATATTTCTTTTATATTTTTTTAAAATTTAAAGTAAAAGTGGTGTGCCGAATTGACCTGTGTCAAAACAGTCGTAAATTTCTTTCGAGCAACTATATTACCAGGAAAATAGCATTTACAAAAATCATTTTCGAAAAAAGGTATCATAATTTTTCCCACAGTTAATTGTTTAAAAAAAAATAGAGAAAAGTGATGCAAACCTGGTTTTGGTGCAAAACGAACTGTTGAGGCATAGTTAACCACCTATTAAAATAGATTTGTTTTTTATGAATTTTTTCGAAATATGAGGAAAACATTTTTTTTTTAAATATATGTATTATTTTTTCACGAAATTTGTACAAGATACTGTTAGTATATAGGAAATAAATATAGTCAGGTCTTAAGGAGGCTCGGTGGGTTAAACCTTTTTGTGTAGAATCTCTTTAAAAAAATTCAGAGTACAGTCTATGGTATTAT